>CAAKHC010015173.1:2842-17460 GCA_901007825.1 Macroramphosus scolopax
GCAGGGGGAGGAAGGGGGGGGGGGGGGGGGGGGGGGGGGGGGGGGGGGGGGGGGGTAGATGTTGCATGTAGATGATGGTTGCATGTTTGGTATCCGGTAGACATCGGTCTGAGACCCGGGGTCGGCTGACCACTCAGACACAGACCTGTATTACCCATAATGCAATGCTGTAAAGCCCTCTGACTAAAGTTCAGCTTGACTGTGCCGGCGAAGCAGCAGGTAACCAGAGTTCACATCCCGGCCAGCGAGTGTTTTATAGACTTGTCATTGCAGGAAACTCCCAGGTGAACCTGACAACAACTCGTGTCTCCGTTCTATTTCTGTAAGCTCAGCCAATTAGAAATCATCCGCGATCGCACCACTTCCTCGAGGTGATTAATGTTTTTAGTCACACCTCTGCTTAGAATATGCGCTGGTATTGAAATATTATAGACTAACAGTGAGTTCTGACTGCTCCTCGGTACCCGCAGCTTCTTCACCAGTGTTTGCTGCTTCCTGTCGTTCCTACTTATAGAATTCATTTCTCTTCACAGAAGAGGACAAGCAGCATTGTCTTCCCTTTTCCTGTCTGTGTGTCTGTTTAGCTAAGTTACCTCCAGAGATGGTTTTGACTTGGGCGTTTCCATGGAAACCACACTTGCTCTTGTTCACAAAAATACAGCAGGAGACGGGACGCGGTGTTTGCTCGATGTCCCGGCTGATATCACACATCACACTCTCCTCATACCTTCACTTTACATTTCCAAATATTCAGCATCATTCTCATATTGTTTGTTACGATCCTCAGAGACATGATGGGAAACCAGAAGCTTGTGAAGCTCCTCAGAGGAACGTTTGGTGCACACGGAGGTGGTTGAATGTGAGAATGTGTAAATCCTCTTGGAAGGTGCGAGGAGAGAGGAGAGGAGAGGGGAGAGAGGAGAGAGGAGAGAGGAGAGGAGAGAGGAGAGCTCTTCATTTAAGACCACAGTCCAGGTAATAACGTTCTCCATTAATATCGTGCCGAGAACCACGGAAGGGCCCTTTGACAAAGCGGCACCGGGGGGGCGAAACGCATTAATAATATAAATCTTCGCGCTCTAATTGAAGTCTTATTAGCTGATGATCGCTGTAGAAACTTGTACGGTCTAAACGGGGGAATCAAGCCTGCAGGAATATTCCTCACTAGGAGGCGGAGCGTCACAGTTCAAAGTGACAGACATCGAAATAAAACCAGCCATTAATACTTCGGCAGGACACACGTCCTGCCGAAGTATTAGTCTTCGTCTTCAACAACAACTCCGTATAGATTTATTTAACACGTAGCCTCGGGCTGCATTCCATTTGTAAATGTGCCAGGAGGGAATGCCTCCCATCGCCGGCTGCCAAGAGACAGTTCAGGGTTCTCGTTGAACTGTCACACCAAACCAACAGAAAGAAGAAGAAGCTGACTTGTGCTCGCTTTCCTCGCCTTTTGTCCAGATATCTGGTGCTGTGTGCTGCAGCTGGCCTTCACAATCAGCAGCTGACCTTCTCTTCATAGAGATTTAGGAAGCTAAGTGAGTGTAAATCCTCGGCAGGCCTGTTAGACGTTTCTGCTTCTTGCAGCTAAAAACAGGAGCAGAGACAATCGGAGCGTTTTGTTGTGTCAGGCGATGCGTCGCAGTTTAAACGTCCTCGTGTCAGCCGAGCAGGAAGTGAGGATATGAAGGATTCATTTCTTTCTGCCTTCTTCTTTGTTTTTCCTCACAACACATTTGTTTTGACGGGCGCTCGGAGAGCCCGTCTTCATCCCAGGTGTTGGTGTGTGCTTCCACGTCTTCGTTCACTTCTCCTCCTCTGAGGCGGTTGGAGGGTCGGTTCAGATCCAGAGCTCCACATGGAACCTTCCAGGAGAACTGGTTCCATGAGCAGCACCAACACATTAACGTCCGGGCCGGGGGGGCCGGGGGGGTGACCATGACAGTCGACCTGTCACCGTGGTTTGACCCTTGACCTCACCGCATCAGAAGAATCTTAACTTCCTGTGTTCACTAGTTTATATAACAGAAGTTCTACTGTATATTTCACGTTTCATTACATGTATTTCTCGATGTGTCCAGTGCCTTTGATCTGCCACCATAAGGGAACAGCTCTGTCTATGCATGCATGTGTTCAATCCCTCCCCAGCCGGGTTAACGACCCCCTCCTGTCTTGCAGGGGCGTGGTGCAAGTGGACGTTAATCTACAGGATGTTGATATCGACCAGTGCTCCACTGAGGGCTGGTTTGCTGGAACCCATCGCTGCAACCTGACCACGATGGAGGTGAGTGTGCGTGCGGATCAGACGGGGGATTGATCTGCTCTGCTAATCTGAAGCCAGTCGCGTCTCCACGCAGACACGGAGCACCACTGAGCTCCGACTCAAGAGAAAAGGTTATTAAATAGGGATGTGCTGTAAGTATTCTCCTGAATGCAATGTGATACACTCGTACGATATCATGGAGTTAGAGAGTCAACGCATGCATGAAGGTGCAGCAGATGATCCTTCATCCTCCCCCCGTCCAGACACACGACTGTCTTTGTTTACTGTTGTTTGTTGTTACCGGCTGTTAAAACCGTCTGGTTAGCGTAGAGGTCAAAGGTCACGTCAGACGCTGCAGCGACGGTGCTGAAACCCACCTGACGCAGGTGGAGGAAGGGTGGGGGCAGGAAACAACTTTTTATGGGGTTGGGACGAAGCGTGAGAAGGTGACGACCTCGGCACCAGAACAGGCTGCAGGCGTGCTGTGCTATCTTTGATTCATTGAGACTTTACCTTTAATACATCACGTTTGAAAGACGTGTTACACGTGCAGTGATTATTTGTGGCCGTCTGGGGGCAGCGTGACCAGACCTGCCATTACAGCGCCTCTGTTGGGAGCGACAGATTTGGGGAAGAGACGCTGCAGATCAGACTGCTTTATAATGCATGTGATGTAATGGATGGCAGTGAGACCCTCTGAATAATGAATCACTCTCTTTGTCTGAGTACTTCCACCTCTCAGTGGACGGTCAATGACAGAGACGTTTGGCATATTGTGTGTGTGTGTGTGTGTGTGTGTGTGTATTGGCCGAAGGAGAAAGGAATACTATGTTACCGGTATAGATTGATTTCAGCTGGCTTTGCAGAATAATGATCAGCGACCTGCGAGCGCTCACGCTGCAGGAGTGTGTTCGAAGTGCGCTCGCTTACAGCCGGATGATGAAAGCCGTCGTAGTCAAGCTGCAAGATGTGATTTGTCTTGCGTGACGGCTTCGCCATGTGAGAGCGCTCATTACCGTCATATCTGCTATAGAGTAGTGGAGAGGAAGCACTATATGTATATATGTACACATGGGGAGGGGTTTCCACAGCATCACTACTGCATGGGGAAGTATGGAGGGTTCATCTCCTCCCGTCGTCCAGCATGTCCTCATCACTAACAAAGTGCACGAGCAGGTAACTCAGGTGACGCTGCAGGTGCGTCGTTTCCCAGCTATGAATAGAAAGAGTGACGGAGGTGTGACCTCGTCCTGCAGCTTCTGTGCAGACGAGGATTCATTCTTTTGTTTATTGCTGTATTTTTATCTGCTTACAGGTGCAGAAGTCTGTTTAACGGTTTTCTTTTGGGGCCATTTAAAATAGATCAGCAATCATTTCACGCTGCTGCTCATCTCGGTGTTTTACTGTCGGTGGTAACGGAGGTTTAGTCGCTTGTAGTAGCAGTTTATTCACTCAGGTGTTTCCTTTACAATCCTAATGCCCCTCGTAACACTGCGTTACTACTTCGCCTCCACATGCTGATTCATCCAACCTCCACGAGTTCCCCTTCGTCTGTTGTTCTTCTGCAGCACTCGAAGCGCCCGCCTCTCCGGCAGTCTGCGTCCGACACAATGCAGTCGCTCCAGCGGGCGTCATGCCTCTCAAGCAGCTGTTTGTCCAGCCAAGCGTGCCGGCGGTCCAAACTCAGATGGAGCCAGATGCTATGGATGACTGATTCTCCAGGCGAGGCGGAGAAAGCAAAAACAAAAGAGGCCTGGGACAAGAAAAAGCTTTTATTCATTTGAAAGGCAGGCGGTTATTTTTCTCCAAAAATCCAACGACTGTGAGCCACGGAACCGATCACATACACGAAGATCTGAGTTGCTCTGATGTTATTACAATATATATTTACTGTCAGTAATGGAGCCGCTCAGCTGGGAGGCTGTCGTGTGCAGGAACAACCTACCTTGCTGGTTCCAGGTGGATCTGAGGTGACGTGGACCAGCACGACTGCAGACGTTGCAATAGGCACTGTTGTCACTTTCTTCCTCCCTTCTTCTCCTCATCTCTGTCTGTTTGACATCCTTGTTTCATGCAACTGTCAGATAAACATTCTGGCATTGATGAAAGGAACCGATAAGTTCAACTGGAACTGGTTCTGGACTCCCGTCCCGATCGCTCCGACCAGTGCGGGGGCGACATTGAAGGACCACCTGACACCCTCAGTGTGCACGACATCACTGTCATATATTATAATTATATCATTCAAAGTTATAGAAGCCCACCGTACGGGGCTCCCAGGGGTCAGCTGGGGGTAAACACACAACCTGGACCCTCTGATTTATGATCCGTGTCCACGGGTTGACGAGGGCTCGCCGGTCCCGTTGCTGCCCAACGATCGTGTTGTTTATGTCGGCAGACTTTCACTCAAGCTGCGAGCTGTTGTGAACAGGAGAGCGAGCTGCCGCTGCTCAGAGGGGAACTCACCGGCCCGCCGTCGGTTTGCAAATCCACGACGATTAGAACACCAGATGTCCACACAGCTCTGTTTTCAAGAGACAAGGCAGGGAAGTTGTCTCACTGTCTGCTGCCCGTCTTCAGTTAGGAAATCAGCCGAGCGTTGAAGACTATCAGCTCCAATCTCCACTTCAGTTCCTTCCACCTCTCCCCTCTCACTGATGGCTCTTCCATTAGTGCGTTCCACCGTTCTTCAGAAGTCGAGGACTTTGCTACCCTGGGGGCGTCTTTCATACTAGAACGTGGCGTCGGATGAAGATGAATGTTTCAATCAATTAGCTTATTGCTCAGAACAAGTGGTGGAGCCCTGAGGGGCCGTCGCCTGCACCAGGCGGTGACACATCACCTGAACGATCTCCGGCGGCGGCCTGACGCCTCCTGACTCTGACAGGCTCGGTCAGTGTTTCCTCATGACGTTGATTTGTACGTTGTTCGTTCATTTGTCTCTTGATGATCACAGATGTTTACAGCGTTGACTCGTTCTGTTTGTTGTTCCGCTGAGTTGGCTCGTTTTAAATTAGACGCTTGACGCCACAGAGGAACCTGGTGCGTCAAAGGGAGCGAGATGACGTCGCTGCTTGACGAGCTGGGAGCTTCATCATTCCACGTGGAGGGATGAAGATGTGTTGAGATACCTGAACATCTACCGGAGTAGATGAATAAATAGATGGATAAATGAAATAATAAATGAATAAACAAGGAGGGTTCCTGACTCACGAACTGCACATCAGTTCACAACAGTGACGTCAGGCGATGGCAGACCAACCAGGGTGGAGACCAGATGTTCCTGTCAGCCGTTGTCTCTGTGATTCACGTCTCATTGTGTCTTGTCTTGCCATCTTTACTTGCAGCGAGCGATAACCAGCACAGGTCAGACAAAAGCCGTCTGTTGCGCCGGCAGCTCTGCTGACGAGTCCTTTTATCTGCGACATTCGGAGGACAGTGCACGTTTTACTGTTGTGACCGGACCTCCGTCAGGTGGAGGTGGAGGTGGAGGTGGAGGTGGAGGGATTCACCTTAACACAAACTGATATCTGTAATCACAGCTGTTGATGGTTAACTTTTGTAGTTTTCCAGCTTGGTATAAAAAGGTATTATAGTGTTGCAGAGGACTGAAATAAACAGTTTATTTCAGTATCAGTTTGTAGAACGCATCATTTCAATAATGGGCTCTTAAGCCGACCCGTTATTGTGATGTCACGTCCAAATCTGTTGCTTTACTTGCTGCATCCTCTGTAAAATCCCCTTTGTTAATACAAAACATGGTGGTTGAGCAACATTTGTCTGCTTCTCCTGCATGTGATTCTGTAGCATCTTCCTCCTGTGTTAGAGCCGCAGCATCGCAGTGGGGTCAAAGGTCACACAGGACGCCTGCAGCAGGAGCGCCGTCAGGTCAACGATTAACGACATCCGTCGCTCTGCCGGCTATCAGAGTTCGTGCCGGAGCCTTTAAATGGGATAATTGCTAATTATGTTCACCAAAGCTGTGATGATGCTTCAGAGCTGATAGGAAGGAAAATGAACATTTAAATTCACAATCAGATTTAAGAGAGACGAGGACATTAAGAAGGAAAAGAAGCAATAAATAACTGGGATCTTTGTTTAAGGACGCTGGACGGACAGATTAGATGACTTTTTTTGATGGATTCTAACATCCAACAAGATTTAAAACTAACAAGATTGAAGCCAAAATCATATAAAGACCGGACGCCTGGAGAGCTTCTGATCGCCCCCTGGTGGCTGCTCGCAGTATAGGTTGTTAATCCCGTCCCTCCATGTTAGTTGATGGTTCAAAAAGATGGTTCAGTTTGCTTCTAATTAATTATTTGATGCTACAAAAGGGGGCGTGACCTCATGATTGACAGCTGGATTCCCGCACACATTTCAGGACCTTTGTTTGGAAATTGTCAGACTGGTTTTAACATTAACTCTCCTTTAGCAGCACCTGTCCGCAGGACATCTTGGCATGTTATTTTATGTTATTGGAGGAAGACGAGGTCCAGACATTATATAAAGAGTGTTTCCATGGATACCGCTGTCTTTAACCACCGTCCTGCTAATTGTCACCGTGTTTAACACTCAGAGTTCACATGTAAACACAGAAGACGTCAGCTTCGCCTCGGCCGCGGCGACGCACCGCCAAGCGAGGCAGAAAGCAAACATTCAGTCCAGGGAGGGTTGGAAAACACTGGAATGTTGAGTTAACATTTATCCAGAGACCCAAGAGATACGATGAGAAATGAGTGCAGCCTGCGAAGGACCAAAAATAGACAACAAAGGAAAAAGAGGGACGGAGACAAAGAGAGAGAGAGAGAAGCTACGTTTACACTCACAGATATTCAGGCTTTCTTACATCGAACAGAACACTGCTGTCAAACAAACAGATATAAGATTCAATAAACCAACATATTCTGAGTGTAGTTGTAACTCCAAGAGGTCCCAGTGTCCCAAAACATCTGGTTCAACCTTCTTCCAGATGTCCTGCTCTTAAAGAGCAGGTCCCTGTTCCACCTGTGTCCGTAAAGGTTGCTCAACAGATCAGAGAGTTACATAGATTGCAAGTGAGGTGGAGCTGCTACTGTTGCATGAGAACAAAGTGCTGGCCGGACTGATGCTGGCTCTTCATCATCCGTGACACTATTTGTCCCTGACGGCCGTCACGCTGATGCCAGAAGACTTTGTGCTCGCTCTCGATCCTGATTCTCTTCGTCTCTCGGTGTCCCTGTTTGAGCCTGAGTGTGCTGACGTTCGTGTGTGTGTGTGTGTGTGTGTTAGTGTATGTGTGATGAATAAGTGCTCACTTCGACTCTTCAATAAGCTGTGGAGGTAATAACGAGAGCAGCCTGATCGTCCAGTCGTCTGTGGCGTGGAGCTCTGTGGAGCTCTGCGGAGCTGTGTGTGTTTCCTGGACCCGGCCTGATGGCCATGTTAAGCTCCCTGGAGGCTTCTAGCAGTGTTTATCTCGCTGCTTGTTTGGGCTTCGGTCTCTGGACTGCACCCAAAGTGAGGCTCCGCTGTGCAAGCAGCTCTGCCCCGACTAACTCCTGCTAGTTGACCTCGTTTAAGGGCACGGCCGGCTGTCTCGCTGTCCCTCTGAGCGCAGCCCTCCAGCAGTGGATCTGCTGCTGTGGAGACTCTGTGTGTCTGTACATGATATATTTATGTCTTGCATGAGGGTCACCGACTCACATTAGCAGCTGTACGACCACGAACTGTCATCGTTTATGAAAGTTGAGTTCATGTGTCTTCAGGGAGGAAGAAATCTTGATCCTACTGATGAACGATAGCGTAACAGAGTTAACCACTTACCCACCGATCCACTGAAGTGCCCTTTCAATCTCCTTCTATTCCTCCGTCCGTCGTATATCCAGGCTCTACTTCATATCTCTCTCCAGGACCTCGTTGTTCCCCCCGACAGCAGAAACAGAAGCTTCATCTTAAAGTATGTGAGTGAGTTTACTTGTTCCTGTCGCTCACCGCGGTCCTGCACACCGAGGCTTCACCTTCAGGTTCAGACAGGTACTTCATGACACCGTAATGACGATCTGACCAAGTACTACACTGCTACATTTTAATTATGCAACGTACAAGAGAGAGAAGGAAGGAAGACAAATCACAGCCGAGGCCCGAGAGATGTGCATGAAGCTGCTGCTGTAACAGAGCATGTACGGCTCCTGATGTATTCCTTTAAAACAAACACGGGCTTAACGTCTGATTTCCCTGGTGAGCTGCAGCGTACCACACACACACACACACACACACACACACACACGCATACACTCAACCAACTGTACAGCCTGACCAGAGACAATTACCCTGCAGCCAAGAATTCTCCATCTAACCTCCTTTTGTGCATTCTCTCTTTCAATCATTAATTATTGGATGATAAGCTGTCCTCTGGGTTTATGTGGCACTCTGAAGGATCATTACAAATATCTACAGAGGCCTATTAGAGGTTGATTAGGCACTGTGCTGGACCGGAAGAGCGTGGGCTTGTTTGGAGGAGATGGAGAGTCCTCGGCAGGGCCCTAATGAGCAGCAGAATTCAGCCAGTTCCTGGTTTTCAGGGTCAGGTGGAAGATGCTCGGCCTCTGCATCAATTAGTGTGACTCGTGGAGTTTATTCCCCCCCGCCTGATGTGGCGGGGAGGTGATGGAGGAAAGCTGCTGATGTGCAGAGGATGCAACAATCTAACGAACATTAATGCAATAAGGTAAAGCAGATATACGAGCCCGTTCTCCTCCGAGCCTTGTCAGCGCCTCTCTTCCTTTTACATCCTCAACGTGTGGTTCAGATGCAACATGAGGTTCCAAAGCAAATCAAAAAGAGGGTCAATAGTTGGACTCTAAGGTCCCGTTCACACCTGCAGGTCTGTTTCCTTAAAGCTGATGCATCCCTTCAATGTTCCAGCTGCTACGCTTCGGTTCACAAAGCCTGCTGGAAACCAAAACAGTCACATGGTTGGAAAAGACTGCTGGCAGGTAGAAATACAACCCCACCCCCCTCCGTCAATCGGATGATGTCATACCTGCCAGAGCACCTTCAGGTTGTGTTCTTCTCTGGAGAGCTCGTCCGCAGACGTTAGCAATGGGAGCCAGAGACAAGCGGACAAAGAGAGAGACGCTGAGTGTGTTCGCTCTGTTTCTGAGTCCTGTGTCTAAGTGCTCTGTCGCATGCTGGTCAGACGGCGTGACGCACGGCCATGAAAAAGACTCTCGCCCGCGGTCACACACGCACGTCACCGTGGCAATTAGCGTGTCATAGTGTTTGTGACTGACAGCTGCCGCAGCTGGGACGTCCGCAGCAGCGAGTGATGCTGATGGGGAGACCTGAGGTACGGCACAGACAGGAAGGATATACGACGGAGGTTGTAGTTACTCATCTCAGGAGGTTCAGACACTGGAGGTGACAGGAAGAGGAAGAGTGTTTTATTTCTGGCAACTACTGATGATACAGGGTTAGCGGGGGAAATTAAACATCTTATAGTCATATCAGATCTAATAACAGTTGATGATCATGTAGTCTAATAGATCAGATTTATCCAACTGCTGTGTTAGCTCCCTGAAGATGAAGCCAAAAGATCTGGATCGCCCCCTGGTGGCTGGCTGCAGTAAAGGACATGACTCCCTCCATGTTAGAGGATGTACACGCCAAATAAGAATGCTTCTGAGATTGTAGGTAGTTCTTATCACTCTGATGTATGTTGATACGTCTGATACGTTTTAATTAGTCATTTGATGATATAAGAAAAGTGGGGAAGTGATTGACGGCTGCTCCGAGTGATGTCACGTTAGTCCGGGAGGCGTTTATATTATCGCTCCCTTGTTTTCATTAACAATAAGGGGAACAGTTTTGGCGGCAAAGCTCGATCTTACGCTGGGGAATCAATGCCGCTGAGATCTCACGTGAATGATGGCAGGTGAGCCTGCGCCGTCTGGGCTGCTTCCCCGTTAAACATTCTGCACATCCGAGGCCCCTGCATCAATCAGGATGCACCGCCGTGGCTATTCCTGGCGCTCCCTGTCACACACACACACACACACACACACACGCACGCACACGCACACGCACACGCACACGCACACACACACCTGTCTCTGGCTGTGTCTTCCAGCATCATATTAGCTGTGGCAGGCAGCCGCTCCATCTGTCCTGAGCAGACAACTGTTGGGGAATAAGAGAAGCAGCGACTTACCGGACTCACGTTGCACCACAACGAGGCCGGAGCCAACGGAACACCTCCTCATCCCAAGATATATAGCACATCTCACTTTATTATCTAGTAATGTATAACTCTGCACCTTCTTTTCTTTATTAACGACATGAATGACGGTTGAATAATCCCCCGAACCGTCAGCTGTGTTTCACTCTGGCCGAGCACCGACTGGTGGCAGCATCCTAATGTCTAATCTTGTTTTATCATTATCAATCGATCAAGTCAGTCACATTTCTGAGGCGGGATGACTCATGAAACGTAGTCGTAGCACAACCTACTGGCAACAGGGAATGACATGTTTGTCTTGCTAGCAGCTGCACCTGATCCTCCTCAAGTATAATATAATATAATATATAATAAATATTATAATAATCGACCCGGAGAAACCTAAAGGGAGGATTTGAAAGTCATTGCGCCACCTATTGGAAACATCTCTAGCACCACCTAGTGGACACATTTGTCATGCCCCTTAATGCAACATTACGTTTCTACGGTAACAGCAGCTTTAATTAATTTCTAATTTGCTCATATTAATACATATTGGGGGAGGCGGGGTGTAAACGTTGCACCTCGTTGGTTGGTTTATTAACAATAGATGAACAGTGACGGGGGAGCGTTTCTGGATCAGTCCTGGTGGTGTAATTTATTCGTGAGGTTGAAGTGCGCAGCACCACACGCAGCTTCCTGTCAGCTCTGGAGAGGAGCTGTCCGTTTAGTGAAGAGCCACTTCAGATGCTTCGGCCTCTTCACTGGGATTTATTTGAGGAACTTGTTCGTAACCTGGGAATTAAACCGTCAAAGGCTTCTGACTGACGACCCGCACGCTCAGGCTGATAATTGCATTTCTAGACCCCAGCGAGGTCCTTGAGAGAAAGACGGAAATAGCCGGCCTCTTAAGACGTGCTGGGACCAGTCCGCGGCAACCAGCCTCGCAGGGGGCGGAGCTTCGTTCAGACGCCGCCCACAGTGAGGTCACACACACCTCACAGAGTGTCGGCTAAAGTAACGTTGCTATTCACGTTCCGCGTCACTTCTCGGGGACTCATAAGTCTTCATCATCTCCGCGAGGATGTGAGAGAAACAAGAGTAAACGACCCGCTGACGTGTTGGTGACCAGAAGAAGACGAAGTCTCAGTCCCACCAGACACAGAATTAACGGTTCTCCTTTGATCAGGCAAATTAGGCTGGTTTTAATTTAGACATTAATTATATCTTGTAATTTGGCAAAACCGCACACCAGGTCTGCCAAGCCCCCCCCACCCCCCTTGTGTTCTTTACCCAGAAGCCTCCAGTCTGTTTCCTATCAGACTTTCAATCAAATGGAAGAGGCTTAACTAATTTAATGTGCGGCGGCGAGGAGGCCCCGTTACACACAGCGAGGAACCGCAGAGCTGAAATAATTAGCCCCTTTGTCCGTCCCCGAGGACATTTGATCCCGCGTTCTCGTTCTCTTCACCAATTCTCATCCATGGGCCTCACTTGTACTTCGGTATTGACTCATTAAAAGATGCTATTGATAACAGTCGGTGTGGGCAGCTCCTCTTCTCCTGGGCCGTCGCAGTCACGTCACAACGCTGCTTCAGGTTCAAGTGCATGAACGTTAAATAGCTCTCAAACCTTTACAAACTTCAGAAAGCAGGAAAGAACAACTCTGGTGTCACAGATGTATTTTAAATACAATCAATAAGACCTTTTAATTGTGTCTTCATTACAGGACGAGGTGATAAACTCTGCTGGATGATGACGAGCGGTTTAAACATCCTGCTTGTTCCATTCATACGTGTCTTCTCTCTCAACAGTGTCTCCCCGTCCACGGTCACGGATTCGTCTTAGACAAGTACAAGTGTCACTGCAAGACAGGACATTACCACCCCAACAGGGTCGCTGTCAACGGCTACACCAGTAAGTCAGCGTGGGTGTTGTATGTCACTTTCCCCTCCTTGGTTGGATCTTCTTCCTCATTGTCTGCCTCGCCCTCATGTGCTTCACCTGTGTGTTTGCCCCGCCCCCTTTGACTGGTCCTCACAGGCCTCCTGTCTCCTGTTCATCCTGTAGAATAACCAGTTGAACTTGAGTTACTGGTCGAGATGAAACTGTGTGTCCTTCCATGTGGTTGATCTGCATGTATGTGAGTTCTAGGATTTCATCTCTGCAGTAATAAAGCAGGTGTGCCTTGTGTGTGAATTGAAGCAGCCCGTGTACCTGGAGGAGGCTAATCAGGATCAAGATGGGAAATATCTTTTTAATGATAGTTACTCCGCCCGGTTTGTTCTGCCTCCTCGGTTAATTAAAAAAGGACTTTCAGCCGATGCAGAGCCCCGGTGGTTTCCACCTGCCCTTCACTCTCTGTCCTACGCTTTCTCTCTACATAACAGCATGTTCCTCCGTCCCTCCTCCTCCTCTCATCTCATGCATCCACTTCTTTTTACCCTAAAACCTTCAAGCCCAGAAGAGAGATGAGATTTCTCTCGCAGAGCTGGATATTTGTGCCTCCGCCTGCCTCTGCTGCGGCTGCGAGTGCACGCAAGCTTGAGTGTTCATGTCTGCGTGAAGGCTCTGCATGTGTGTGTGCGTGTGCGTGTGCGTGTGCGTGTGCGTGTGCGTGTGCGTGTGCGTGTGCGTGTGCGTGTGTGTGTGTGTCTTGGAGGAGACAATAATAGAGAGGAGAGGCGAGCCTGTTAGCAAGGCGCAGTGCTGCAGTCTGGCCCACCATGGGGCCAATAACAAGCCTGTTAATCCACAAGGGGACATCCTTGACACTCCTTTGCAGAGGAAAAGCCAGTGCAGCTCACTTTCCTTTGTCTCCCGACTGTGGACCTTCCACACAAATAACATAAGTTGCTGTAACTAAGCTTCCTTCGACTGTTTGAGCAGCAAACCGATGTGCCAAAGAGTGTGACTCATTGCTATAAGTAGTCCTTCTGAAGGGATCAATGATGTGCAGAGTCAGAGCTCTGAGCTCTGAGACAATAGATGTTTCCAATAAAGCCTCTGCCACAGCTCTGTATAAGTCCACCGCTCTCTATCTGCCCGACCATCCGGGCGTCTCTCCGGAGACTTATTTATAAACCAGGTCCTCCAGCTTCTTGTAGTCCCCTCGGCTTCTTGTGCACCACCTTAGTTCACCCGAGGAAGGCAGCAGCTTCGTATTGGACCCATAATGTTGCATTTCTTATCCTCTCAGTTCATCTGGACCCCCCGTCGTCCTCGTCCTTGTCCAGACGAAATAACTGAGTGCCGACGTGCGATCGTCAGCCTCGTATGAAATGCCGGTGACTGAACAAGGTGCGGCGGTGTTGACTCTTCATGTTCACACATATAGATCCGCCGCCCCCGTGTTGACACAATGTCGATGAATCCTTGTCAGGGGTCAGAGCAGGATAAGCATTTATACACTCATGAAGCTTCGGTGTGTCAGGGAGCCACTTCATCTCTTCTACTGTAACTCTGGGAGAAGTAGCATGAATAAAGCTGCTCGTCCCGCTCGGTGTCGACCGCACGTGTAAATAAAAAGCCGTTTGCTTCCACATGGCAGCAGCTTGTTGCCCTCAGGCCCTCGAAGGATCAATCGAAGGGGGACAATAAGTCCTGTTTTACGGCCCTGTGGGTTTAATTTATGAGATCTGTGGAGACTTGAGGATCAATACCAATGATTTCTTTTACTTTAGTTCACTTCTTATCACCTCCTCATCAGTGTCATCTGCTCCACAGGACTGGGGAGGAAGGGGAAGACGGTCAGCAGCGGCCCCAACGCGGACGAGGGGTCCTCCAGCGACTGCCTGCCCTGCCAGCAGGGCTGCGGCTACTGCAAGGACGACACGCCCTGCGTGGCGCGAGAGGACAACGCCCTCCGCTTGGCCGTGGTCTCCTTCCAGTGCCTCTGCATGCTGATCGTCTTCGTCAGCATGGTGCTCATCTACCACTTCCGCAGGAGTAAGGTGGGTGAAGGATCGATGGGCGTCAGTCAGAAGGTTCTCCAGGTAAACCGGGGATCAGGTCTCCTTCTGCATCAGAGAGAGCAACACAGGTCTAATTCACAATACAACGTATTCATCAGTTGTTTGATGTTTGTGGAGGCTCACCAGTGATTCCATACGTGTGTGTGTGTGTGTGGGGGGGGGGGGGGGCCCCCGGGGGGCCCCC
>CAAKHC010015176.1:0-21039 GCA_901007825.1 Macroramphosus scolopax
GCAGCAAATACTGCATGGATCAATGTTTAACATACGATGACTATGAACGTATATTGGACACACACACACACACACACACACACACACACATACACATACATTCAGACACACATGCACAAACACAAGGCAACACTGCAGCCACACGCATGCACAGATTGGTGGAGGCAGATGGCTGAGTCTCTTCGACTGTCACCTAAACCTCCTCGGAATAACTGTGGATATGTTTGGGTATGCAAACAACACACAGATACGGAAGCTGGAGGCTTCTAATTGTCTCTCCAATTTAGATGGGGGTACCAACCCAAATGCAAAACAGCCCATTATTTAAATGACTTCAGCAGGAGTACAATCACACAGCCACCTTTAAGTTTGTAAAGTTACTTTAAATAGACTCAAGTGTCTTCGTTATAAACTTCCAATGATAGACTGAATTACTTGGAGATGGATTCCCTGTCTAATGTGTGCGCACCTGTACCAGTCCAGTCCTCGTGCGTAATGCCGGTCAAAGAAGTGCGGCTCCGACCCGAGGGCGCGGATGTCCGGGTGGAGCCGCAGGAACTCCAGCAGTGCCCTGGTGCCTCCCTTTTTAACCCCTATAATCAGAGCCTGGGGTAACCTCCGGGTGGCTGTCCATTCCTTCCCCGAGCTGTTCGCCTCCAACCCGGAATGAGCGGTGAACGCGGTGGCACCGTCCTTGGACACGCTGGTTCCGTTCCTCACGTACGGCCATCCCGACACGAGGAACTCGCGTGCTGGTGGCTTGATGTCGGAGTTCTCTGTCAGCACCGACTGGCAGCATCCAGTGAGGAGATAGACCAAAGAGAAGCAGAGGATGCTCAGAGAGGACACGATGGTGAGCCGGTGGAAGAGCCGCCGCAGGTCCGCGCTCGGGTGGTGGAGGTGGTGGTGATGATGGTGGTGGTGAAATGCTGCCATCCCTCAGAGATCCATGTGGAATAAGAGGCCATTCTACCGCAAGTTCAGCTCACATCCCCTCATACTAACGCTACCAGAGCCCCGCTAACTCTTGGGAGAGTCTCTCTCAGTGCGCTCCGCTGCCCTCCTCCTCCTTCATGTTGTGCGTCCAGTGCGCAATGAGCTCCCCGAGCCAGGCAACCAGCCTCACTAGATGCTAGATCAGAGGAACTTGTTTTGTTTCTTTGCGTGACATCCAGGATAGACAACCTCCCTGGCACCGTGGGGTGAAGAATAAATCTGTGTTTCCACTCCACGGGATTACTCTGCGTCTCTCCAACATGGCTTATCTCAAGGGGATTCTCTCTCTCTCTCTCTCTCTCTCTCTCTCTCTCTCTCTCTCTCTCCCCCCCACCTTTGATTGGAGTGTAATGCCCTGAGGCGAGTTTAATTCCAATATTATTTATAGGACCCTGACATTGGATGGTCCAGTGTGGTACAATGTCCCACCTACAGATCACTCCTCATACATGATATTTCAGGTGCTATAAACTGCCTTGTTTCTATAACAACTTTCCATCATGTATCACTGTATTGAAGAGTGGCCTATTGTTTCTAAGTGAGTAGTCAGACATAAAAAATCCATGTATCCATCAGACGACGGAGGAATGTGTCTATGAGGCAATCAATTGTGGGTCAGTGGTTGAAACTGGGTTTATCACTGCATCCTAAAACAGATTCCATAATTGGCTTAGTGGTCAGACAGTATATAGTGCAGCTGCCAATACCTGACTGATCCTGAGCCAAAGGTTTGTGGACGAGTCATTATCGAGTCAGGTCTCTCAGAACTTCCAAGTACAGTTGTTTAACTCGCTTCCATTTCTCAGAGTTTGAGATTATTCATGAAAAAAAATGACAAATGTTGTTAATAAGACAATCTGCTGATTTATTTGATCCAAGTCGAGGGTTTGCAAATCATGTGTAGATGGTTTATCACTTGCATTAGCGGAGGTGTTTGTTGTGTTGACGGTTAGGGAGCTCTGCGATGTTGGCTTTTATTATTGCAGAGTGCCGAGCTAAGGCTCAGATAATAGCTCATAGGAGACTCATTAGTTCCCCCCGTCCAACCACACGAGCACCGGCGCACGCACGCACCCGCACTAATACAATCTCTCATACATATACTCCATGTTCCATTTGGCTTACCTCTGTCATTATCCCGCAGCAGATGTGACCCGGGCAATAAAACCACTGCATTGTCCTACAGTGACTAAAACCATCCGCCCTCCCTTTTAACCAGGAGATGAAACTTTATGTTATTTGAATGTTTAGTCTTCCATTTGTTTCAGACAACACACACGTTGTACAAGCACATATATTTTATTACATTATATTCATATAATGCGTAAAATAATTCTATTGCTCCTCTTTCAAATTTTTTGCTTGGCCATTCAAAAATAATTAAAGCAAAGTGAAATAAACATTTGGAATGAGATATTTCACCACTGATATTCATCATTAACTCTACATTCTCTAATGTTAGTGCAGTAACAACCATGGAACCCAACGTTATTCCACATTACAAACATTTATGAACAGCAGTTGCACCAGATTTATACCCGAAGGTTGCGAACATCATTAATTTGATGACTCTTTCCTCTTATTTCCTGTTTATTTTATCCCTCAACCTCTGTCCATGGATCATGAAGCGAGGTCACGAGGTGTTGTTGTGTGTCTTTTGTCTGCAGTCGCCCAGCAGATTGTTCCGTGATGAAGTGGTCGTCTATAAAAGTGTGACCCCGGGGTCACGGCCGGACCCCAGGCAGTGATTCATTACACCGCACAGGAATGGAGGAACCTGATTAATGCCTCTCTGCATCCCAGGTTTTAGAAGAGCTTTATTTTTTCAAATAATAACTCGTCATTTCCTTTGACTCACTGTCCAATTCAGCTGCAGACTGAGTCATCACATCAATGTCCACGTGTCTCCGTATTAATGCTGTATGATCTGCAAAATGATATTTGTTCAGGCCCGCATCTGCGATTCCCTCACATCTCTCTTCCCGGCCCAGACTGAGTGACAGTCCAATTAGAGTTAAAGTAATGGTGTATGTAATCAAGACGAAATTACAACCATAAGTCACATGGTGGAGAGACTTGTACCTGCTGGCCAATCTCGGTCGCAGACTAATGAACATCACGCCCTGGCCTCTGACCTCTCCATCCATTCCAGATAGAAGGACCCAGTATTAACTCCTAACAGCACCACAGGCCAGATTTGAGTGGGTTTTTGTTGTGGTCTTAAGAGGTCAGTTGAACCAAATCCCGAATAAACATATTTCCCTACTTATCCCTTCACGGCATCGAGCCATGTCGGTAGATTGAGATGAAGTATGTTTTCTGTGATTTGGGCGAACTGACCCTTTAACACCATCTCTGGCTCAAGTGTTATCTGTCATGGTATTTTTCATAATGTCAATCCAGTTAGACACGACCTATTTTAAAATGTCTATAATCTTTGTGTAATCCAGTGGGCAGTTAACCTATTTGTCTTTTCAATGTGTTTTTCTTCTGATTCAACTTGTTTTATGGATTTTAGAGGTTTTGCCGATTTAGCCGCAAATCTCTATAAATGGAAATGTCGCAGGAGTAAATGCAATGAAATGTAGTAAAGAATATTCATAGCATCTTGTGGACGATTCCTAATGTCCACAAGATTCCAGATGGTTCTACCAAAAGACTTTTGTCGGGACACTGTAACTGTCTCGGTGGGTAACGTTACCGATTGTCAGCTCTTTCGCAGCCAGTTCATTTATCCTTAGTCATATTTACGTGTCTTTTTAGTTATTGGTTCTACTGTCTGTCAGTGGAGGACGGACGGTCCATCCGCTCACATGGAGGGGACAGAATTTATGACCTATACTGCCACCAGCCACCAGGGGGCGATTGTAATCTGTTTATTTTAGAGCTCTCATGCTGTCTATGAATTTATGTCTGTAGCTTCATTGACCCTCTGGTGCCAATTGAAATAGATCTTTAGTTATATACAGTAATTTTAGGTAAGTATTGACCAGCCCTCAGCTACAGTCTCACCTCACTATTGCCTCTTGGGAAACATCGGAGGTGAACATTACGAGACAAGACGATATAGCTCATATGACTAAGTAAACATTAGTTTTAAGCTTGTAGTAATGTTTTTTATATTTGTGATTCAAATCCTCCTTCTTATTATGTGTATTGTTTAACCTTGTGCTTGCATGGATAATAACATGATAGTAAATTGAATTAAATTAAATCTTTCTTTATTCAACCTTGAGCCGGCTTTTCATTATAATTTTCGGCTGCATCCTAGCAACACGTTCTGATGCGTTGTGTGGTTATCGTTTCAAAACGTGGGCGTCTCACACATGACTTCAGTTTTTTTTTTTTTTTGAAGCGAGAGTGATATGTATTTTTTATAAGAAAGTTCACCGTTGACCTGGATCTGAAAGGAATACTGAGTACAGCACCGGCCCAATTATTGCAGCAGCTCCTTTGAAAAGCCTTTGACGACCTGTTTGTGTGGCGGGATTGGAGGCCTGTAGGGTCACCAAGTCTGGCCGGAGCCACACCCAGATCAGAGGGCTGCACCTCCCCCCAGCACCATCTCCACCTGTCACTGATCCACTCACTGGCCAAGGAGCCTCACAGTGCACTGATGTAGAGGGAGGGTGCATGTTTGACCCATAGGGTGAACCGGGATGAGAGGTAGGTGCCAGATCAGATCAGAGCTCTCCAAGAGGGGATAAGCTCTACTTATGCTGCTTTGGCCACGGTTTTAGTGTGTTGGTGTTTGTATGCATGTGTTTGTCTGAGCAATTCCTTTGTGTGAACCCCTCAGGCGTCTCCATGTGTATACGGTATCGGCTTTAACGAGGAAGGTCCCTCTTTGACCCCTCTGTGTCGTAGCTGAAATGAGGTTATTATGTAGTTGTAAAATAACAGGTCGCGGTCCACTGATCCACTGAGCCGTTTCAATTAAGCCAGTCTGCAGGCAGGTAGGGCCACTTTCATTCACGAGCCTTTCAAATATACAGTGAATTATTGAGTAACAGGTCTGAAGAACGGCGCTGCTTTTCTTCTGCAAAGGCAATATTCTGACCAATTATAGGAAGCTGAACCAGTTCCTGTAACTTCCCTGTGAATAAGTCACCACTAAAATGAGTAACCGCACGTATCTGGTTCTTTGAATTGAGAATCGTTCCTGGAGTCGCTGCAGTGTGACGGAGCGCTGGCTGCACCCTGATCTCTCTCTGGAGCTCGTCACCCGGTTATAGTGAGTCTCTTGTGTCCACGATCTCATTCATTATGTCACCATCCAAAGCTTGTGGTGGTACCGAGAGGTAAATTGAGCTTAAGCCGGAATCGCATGCGAAGGAAGCATTTTCCCTGTTATTGCAAAAACGGGTTGGACGCCATATAATTGTGTTAATATGCTGCCCCCTGTTGGTGTGGAGTGGGACATTTGGAGCGCTAGCTTTTCTCAGATCGGCTTTGTGTACCTTGTATGTAGCTTTAAACTCGTCCTACATTGTGCTATGACCCGCTGCTGCTCTGGCTGTGATTGTGATGGTCTACAGCTTGTCTGTGGGTACTCGTTGTAGAGAAGGAAGGGAGCAGTAACCCCACCCGGGTCGACACGACCTGAACGTGATTCAAATTTCCCCTCCCAAACAATGAACCTCTGGATTACTATAGTTACAGATCTGACAGAAAACAGTATTTATCTTCACAAAGATTGAATTAATCAAATAAATCATAACATAAAGCTACTATTGGTTCATACCAGGTACTTTAGTTTGACCTTCATCACGTCCTTCCAATGCTTCGCTGTGCGGCACCTGGTTTGGATTTGTTTGGATCATACCTCCTCCGCAGCTCAAGAAAAGGCAGAGGTTGTTTAACGGACTTGCTCGGCTGACCCTAATCTGTTGCTGGCAGCGACGCCTTTATCAACACGGCCGCATCTTCCGAGTGCAGTAGAGACGGACTAATCAGCTGAGCCGCACCGTCTAACACCTTAAGTTACAGGATTAACACGGTCGAAGAGATGAAGGGTTTTCATATGGAAGGACGTTTACAGTTTGCTGGAACGAGCCCGCTGTAGCTGCACGAAGTGTTTCTCCGTGGTTAATTAATGGTGATTGCAAAAAAAAAACTCTCTGTGGGTCCCGATGCATTGTTGGTATTGACCCGTCTGCAGTCCGTCCGAGCTTGAACACCTCACATCCCGTATCGATCCGGCTTTTAAAGCAGGAATCAGCAGCGTGATGAATTTTTTCCGCAGTTTTCTGTCATGAAAATGTAGTATTACGCTCGGGCGAGGGTATTTGTAAGCACATGCTTGAATGCACACACACCAACACACCCACACACCCACACACACACACGGCGGATAGCACCAACTGTCACCACTCGACCAACCGCTGGGGACAACAGGTTAATGTCCCGGCACTCAGAGCCAGACAAAGTGTGTGAGTGGAGAAAAATGAATCATGGAAAAAAAAAAAGAGATTAAGATTACCTGCTGGAAAACCTGCCCTCATTTATGCCGGCTTCCAGGCACATCTGCTGGCATTGTTAAACATCCTGTTGTAAAGAGAGATGGATTATTGCTCCCCTTGGTCCCTGCGAGGAGGGGAGACCATGTAACAACACAGTTATCCCAGATAAATCTGTTATCCAGGGTTTGGACAGGGATATTCTCTGCAAGGGGATTAAAGAAAGAGAGGGAGTATAGCAATATGGGAGTAATCCCATCCAGTTTCCTGTTTCACCTTTTAGTAAATCCACTGTGAGGAAAATAATGACTTCTCCTCATGACAGCGTGTCCAGGAGACGCCTGAGATATTTACGGGCTTCATGTCAGAGCTAACAGACGTTTAACACCGAGTGTTCCTACATATCTAAAATAAAGATGACATAATCCAAAAAAAATGGAGTTCATATGGAGTTGTTGCCACTCGTGTTTGAAGGCATCATTTGATTTTAATGAAAAGGATTTAAAGGGAATTAAAATGTTGGACTCAATTCCTCGAACCCAGTCACAATAACAGTTGGACTCAAACAATGGGACTTTTGTTTGTGCTCATTATCGTCCGTTCATTTGCTTCAAGTGACCCGTCAGCTTTCCGTCTGACAGTTGTTTTGAACAAGAGGATAAAACGCGACGTCGAACATACTGTACATGTTAGCTGGAGTTTACATGTCAGATCACGGCGGCGGGCTGTGTTTAATCAAAATATATCATGCATCACTGAACTGGGGATTAAGTTCCCCCCTTTGCTTCTCTTACGACTAGATTAACGCCTCTTTGACCCCTAAATATGAGGCAGGATTACGTCCCTAATGTATTTACATTTCATCAGATTCAGGCAGCGGGAGCGCTGGTGTTGATATGAGGAGAAACTTTCAAATCCACTTACGTCGGGATTCTGGATGATGATTTATTTCAATGACAGAGGAAGATTGTTCCCAACACAGATACACAGTTTTATTTCTCATCAATATCATTGAATCAGAGGTTATTGTTCTGGACCTCGGATGTTATTAAGCCCTCAGGCTTTATTCAATACTCAGCTGTCTTTGTACCCACTGTCATCCCCACGTCCACGTTTCAGACCAGACGACGTCCATCCAACCCCCCGATGGTCCATCCAACCCCCCGATGGTCCATCCAACCCCCCGATGGTCCATCCAACCCCCCGATGGTCCATCCAACCCCTCCGCCCTACTTTCCCTCTGACTTCGGGGACTGACAGCGCCAAGTAGCTGCAGACTGATGACCCTGTTCATTTAGCCGGTCCCCGGGGCCTCCATCTCATCGGCCCGGAAAAGACACACACACATATGTAGACACACAAGTACACACCAGTGAACACACGGTGACACACTTGGACTTTATCGGGGTCTCGTCCAGCAGCTTGTAGGAGATATTTAAGATGAAACAAGTCTATCTGTTCACTGTTATTTAATGTTAATTATTACACCAGTTTACACTCATATTAATAGATTGATGCAGATTATTTAAACGTGTGTAAACCTGCTAATAATTAGCAACTGACTCTGGTAGGTTGATCCGATGTGTGTGATGACAAACAATATGACAGGAAAGTGGAGAACCGGCACCCTCGATGTCTCTAAAGACTGAACTTGAGCTGGGAAAAAAACGTGAATTTAAATCACATGATTATTATAATGAAACTTTAAAAACTTAGTTTGGAATATAACACACACACACACACACACACACACACACACACACACACACACACACACACACACACATCCAGACATGCAGAGGGATCTCGCTGTGATTCTTTCCACGGTTGAGTTGCCTTAAAGATGTTTTATGTAGGTCAATCTGAGGAAGAGTTCGACTGCTCTTTTAATTCTCAAAGCTAGAAGGAACATTTTAAAGAACGTCATCTACTAAGCATCTGAATCAGCTTTATTTTTGGTTTGTCACTGAGTGCCGAGATAACACATCAAATCCCTCCGAACAATTTTTGTTGTTGCAAAATGACCCGATTCCACCCGACACCCCCCGACTGTTAATTATGCAGCGAAAATAATCCCATCTCGTCAAGAGGTTAAGCTTTAAGGACCGTGTGTGTGTGCGTGCGTGCGTGCGTGCGTGCATGTGTGTGTGTGTGTGTGTGTGTGTGAGCATGTGTGTGTGTATTCCCACTGTAACAGAAGCTCATCGGACTGAGCAGTAACATATGCTGCTCTCTCCAAATGGACAATCACATACAGACGCTCCTCTCTTGTGTCAACACAATAAACACACACACACATCAGTGTTGACACTATTTGTTATTTCTAATGTCTTTCTGATCCAGTTGGTAACTCGGGGTTATGAAGGAACCACTGTGAGTGTTGTTAAATGTGTAGAAACAGAGATTATAAAGGAAGAAGATTGTTCACCACAGAAGACCCAATGATTGGCTGCAGTTTGCTATACAGTCTTTCTCTCTGAATATTAATGATATTAATGAGATCTGTTCATGTCCTGTAATCCACAGTGTGACAGTGTAACAGGACCCTGAATTAAACCTTCCAACCAGCCTTCATCCATTTCATTATTTACATCTACACGTTTCCTCCTATGATATGTCAGAAATCCCCTCCATGAAAAACAGGGCTGAGGATTAAAACGGAGACGGAGGCAGATGAGATTCAGTTAGATTCCATTTCTTAGGATTATTGAGAGAACTGAAGCAGAACTCTCTTCTTCCGAGGACGACATCAGATCTGTGGCCTCCGCTGTGATTTCCATCTGGAGAGGTTTTATTTTATTGTGACATGCTGTCGTCGTCCCTTCAGCAGCTCTTAAGGTTCATACACCTCAAACCTCAGCCAAATTCCTGATTTGATGTATTTGTGAAATAGTATGTGCATACATTTCTGAAATACTTGAATTACTGCATATAAACACACAATAGATCTTTGTTGAATATTAATGTTCTACATTTGCATCCTTTGTTAAAGGTCCCTGTGTCGTCCAGTTTTCTGTTTAAGGTGCATCAAAGCTTCCCGCAGCCGGCCTTGCCATTATCTACATACTCTAATACTCCCAGAGAGACCAGAGCGGTTTGCCGTTATTTCAGCTTAGCAGAGGAGATCACAGTCCCTCCATCGATCCCGGGTCCCCGGAGTCCAGCCCGGCTCCGACCGACGTCCCTGCAGCGACCACTGCAGCCAGGCCTCCATCACGGCCGATAACAATCCCACATTCATCAGAGTGTACACATGCATACGATGCCTTAAAGAGACATTGAAGTATTTAGATACAACCATAAAAGATAATTAAGATGGTTCCAGATGATGGACGAAAACCAAGTTGCAGAGTTAAATTCTTTTAAAACCGTCTGAATCACAGCTCGGTGGACGGAAGCACATGTTCCTCACAGAGGCCACGTTCTCTGCTCGCTGGGTTCCGGTAGCTCTGCACAAAGATTATCCAACAGCCCACATGGCCTCCATTCATAAATCCAAAATAACCTTCCTGCCTGCAGCAGCGGCACGTCTCCAACCGGCCAATCAGAAGACAGGTTCCACGGGTAGAAACACAACGGCTACCGACCGCTCTTTTCATAGCCAATGATCCGAGACCTGTTAGTTGCCATGTAAGCCACACACACACACACACACACACACACACACACACACACACACACACACACACACTGGACCTTTTCGCGGCGATATAAAAAAAAACGTGCTGTCAAGCTCTGTGCAAGAGAACAAAAGTCTCCTTAACAATCAGGATTCCTGCTTCTGTCCTCTAGTAAATCCATGCATGCCGTCCCTCTGTCTCACGTATTGTTCCGTCCCCTCACCGAGCCCCCGGCTCCTGTCCGGGTCTTCCTGAACTCGACCTCCTTCCTACACTGTCAGCTCACACTGCGACTGAAGTAGAAGAGACGAGACATATCGAAGAAAGGGCCCGAGTGGCTGTGACCGGATGTGACTGAAGGCAACACTGAAGCATCGCTAATCTAAAAGTCGGCATAGAGAAAGGCTGATTGTCCTTTCAGTTTCTTATAGGTATGTGATGGTGAAGACAATTCTGCCTTTATGTTTCCTCTTGTGACACTTTATAGATATCAAAAGGAACAATGTCTGTATGTAAACACATGTTATTCCTCTCAAAGTGCAAATAAAGCAGATCTATAATGTGCCTGAACTAAATTCAATTAAACATGAATGTGCACTAGTGTGCTTCTCCTCCGCCGCGGCTACGTGAGGTTCTTCTCTCCCGTCCGGGGGGTCACTCTGATATGATCCTCTAGAAGTTGATGAGCACACACACACGAGCTCCTCCGCCATTGTGAGGCGAGGCGCTGAGTGGCACGGCTCCCCGAGCTGAGGTGGTTTTTCCCCTTTCACAGAAAATCAAATCAAATCCTCTGAAAAGCTCTCGCCACTCCTGGAGCCTCTCCGGGTCAGCGTACGGCGGCCCGGGGAGGCCAAGAAGGTGACGAGCCGTGCCGGGGTCAAGGCATCCAGCAACGGCGGGCTTAGAAATCCCCGTTCACCCAGTGCCCCTTCTGTTTCATTAGCCACCCCCCTCCTCCCATTATAACCCCCCTCTTATTTAGATGAGGAGCTGGGAGCGTGTGCTCCTGTGATGGTGGGGGTGGGCAGAGTGTGTGTGTGTGTGTGCTCAAGTTCATTTGTTTGTTTGTGTGT
This sequence comes from Macroramphosus scolopax, assembly GCA_901007825.1. Classification (NCBI taxonomy): domain Eukaryota; kingdom Metazoa; phylum Chordata; class Actinopteri; order Syngnathiformes; family Centriscidae; genus Macroramphosus; species Macroramphosus scolopax. Next base: position 11,152 of record CAAKHC010015176.1, read on the forward strand.
GTTCTCCATCCACCAGGCAGGATTCCAGAGATGCAGCCCTGCTCCTCTTCCTCCAACATAGCAGCAGACCTAATGACCCCACTCTAATTGCACAGTGTCAATATTGTTGCATTTGGATTCCCATAGCTCTCATATAATATGCACAAAGAGGGAGAGCTCATCAGAACTCAATACGCTGGAGTTCGGCTAATTGGAAACACTGATATCATGTTCAGCAGACTGTCACCATCAGGAGGATTCTGCGATTTTCTTAGATTTCTTCCTCCGACCATCACAGCTTTGGTGTTTATCAATTATTTACATGATTTAGCAGCAACGTGAGCGTCAGCACACTGATGTTCTCAGTACTTTTAGATCACCAACGGACACATGATGTCCACCAAACGTTTCCTTTTGACCAGGACAGGCCGTGGTGAACCTTCCAGTAGGTTGGTGGGACCAGATGTGTATCATGCATCTGTATCTGTGTGCTTAAGTTTAGTCAAACAACACACTTTCATCACACGTTCATTTTATGAACCGTCGAATCATAACTGTGAAGATGCACCCGAGGCTGTCGGACACCCCCAGACTCCAACAGCTCTCCTCCACAGGATCCCCCACGGGTCACCTTCATCGTATGACTTATCCTGGTCCGAACACAACATGTACACCGGATGGACAAACTCAAACAACCTCTAAAGGTCAACCCCCAGAATCAGAGGTTCCACAGTCGGTCAGTTTGAGGGTCGACCCAGCTCGGAAAACCTCCTTCTGCTCGACTTCTTCCGTCATTAAGCGTCCACCAGAGTTTGGAGAACACAAACAAAACCATTCGGTAAACTCAGGTTTTCCTGCTCTGGCTCATGCTAAGGACGTTAGCACATCTGGTGACATGCGGCCCTCTGTTGGTTTGTAGTGTTAAATATGAAGCATCAGCTACGAATTATACCTTTAAAAAATTATCATAAGATAAATAAATAAAAAGTTGATGCTGATGAAGAACCTTGAAATGCTGTTGAACATTCAGGATAAAGAAAGTAAAATGACTCGAGTTACATACTTTAAATGTCAAATAAGCAGCCAGGCAGAATAATAATAAGTATTTGGGTTTATAACAAATGTTCATGTTCATGTTCAAACATTCATTATTCACTTAAGGAACAAAAGATGTTTGATGGAAACACTCAGTGTGTGTGTGTGTGTGTGTGTGCGTGTTGTGTGTGTGTCGTCTGTGTGTCGTCTTACAAGCTCAGATCAGATTACTTCGTCACCGGCTAATAAAAAGACGTAATGAGGGTTTCTGTATTCATAGCAGAGAAGACTTTTATTGTGATGTACACAGGAGAGGCAATAAAACCAGCAGGTCCACCTAGCGCCCGACGCTAAACATCGAGCTTCCCCCTAATACAGTGACTGATAATAGCCAGACGATCAATAGAGAGACTCAGGCTTTATTAACGCAGGCGGATCAATAGGAGCTCTGACACGTTTCTAACAACAAGCTGTTACTAACTCCAAGAACAAACAATAAACTCAGCATCTCGATCCAAACGGACGTCCAGTACGGAGTCACGAGGTTCGTCTTCACTTTGGCTTCACGTCGTTTGCTCATGAAGGATTTCTGTATCTAAGACTTGTCCTCTGACGTTTGCCCCATCGGAATCTCCCTCCGACATCAGCTGCTAACATAATTAGAAGTGAGGTCCCTCTTGATTCGAGGGTTCATGAGAAACATTATCATACGTCTCCGAAAATTGGAGGATTATCTGAGCCAACATTAAAAGTCTGTAATCTGTCCCCGGCAGCGCGGCCGTGTTCCCGCCGAGGCCGCTGTGTGTCTGTGAGAAAGTGTTTCTGAAGTGAGGGGACATGAGAAGCAGCGTACGCTGGGATTTACCAGAGATTAAGGCAAACTTTCCCCTTTAAGATTAAACATGTGTAATCTTTAAACCGAACACGGCTCGGGGATTAGGAACACTTCTACGTCTGAAGAAGAATATCCCTTCTCAAGGAGACACGTTGTGCTAAGATGATACCTGGAAGAGGAGTTAGTGTGTAGTTTGTGCTCGGGCCTGATTCAGTATGAGGTGCTGCTGCTTTCTGTCTTATTTTGACGTGTTTCCTGTCGTGTGGTGTTTTACTTCCTGTCTTTATTTGCTTTCACCTGCGTCTCGTCATTAGCTCCATAACGTCCAAGTTCTCCCTCAGTCTTTGTCACATCCTCGGCCCACCTGCCTCCAGAAGGGACTGATGGTTTCCCAACACGTCAGTTATTTGTTTTAAATACGACGAATGCAGAGATTCTTAATTTGAGAAGTTTATCTAATTGACACACAGAATGTTTCCGACTTCACCGTCGTCCCACGTTGCAGAACACATTTGTGTAAACTGCATGCTGGATCATAATTGTCTCCAAACCAGTTGGGATGTGACATCATGATGGTTCCCAACTCTGCATAGCCGTCAGTCTGCACATCCAACTGAAGTAATAACGAGGACAAAGGCTGTTTGCACTCATTTAATCAATGCCAATCTATTGTTACTGAAGTTATATTCTCCTGGGGTCGGTCTTTAGTGGAAACACATTGGCTATCATAAACTAAATAATCATTGCACAAACATCATTTATTTACTTCAGGGTTTGCAGAGGTCTGTGCTGCCCGAGCGCCCGTCTGCAAGCAGGATGACGATAACACCAGCCTCTCCTGATGGACTCTTACTGTAAAACTTATCACAGCTCCTCTCGTCATGCAACACAACACTGACACATCGATCAAGTTTGTGGACCAACTGTAGTGACTTTGTAAAGACGGGAGTCGCCTGTCGTCAGAGAACCACTGCACATCCATGACAGCAGACACACTTCAGAGAACTTATCAAAGATATTCTGCTGCTTCTCACTTCCTCTCCGACCGTCCATTCCACATGGAAGTTTATCACAGCACTGCTGTGATGTGTGGTGATTTTTGTCAGACCGTGACGTGTTAATTATTTAATTGTACCAGCAGCATCCCAGCGACTGCCGGTTAACATGTAGCGTTAATGAGCTGCTTTCACACGTTATTAATTTCTAAGGAAACATCTCATGGATATTCATGAGACGGAAAATGAGGCATATTTCTAATTTTTGCAAATGTATGAAGACATATATTGAGGTTTTAGTTGTGTATAATAGAAGGGTTCACTATTGACGTTGGTGGAGGTCTGCAACCTCTTAAAGCATTGGTGTTAATAAAAACATCCCATAGATACAATCTGTATCCTCACTGCTGAAGAGTCACTTTAAAACACGTATTTATGTGTGTCTTCATACGCCTGTAGAATATTAACGGTTCAACAACAGATGGACAAGGAGAACCCCACCGTGCAGACATTACTGTAATACTCATTAGAGCAATAAAGTCCGTTACCAACCGATATTTTAAAGTAAGCGCCGGCCCCTCTGGTGTTGTATGTGAAAGATTAGGGAATCATTACCATGGCCTCTGCATAACCTCCATAAGTCAGGTTAGTGTCAATAACCTGGGCTTTAAAAATTGATAAGGGTGATCACCTCTCTTATGGAAAGACCGTTTCTGAGCAGCAGACGTCCCTGTGAGGTGATTCTTATATATAAGTCATGTCTCACATTCAGGATGCATCACTTCCAATATCGCTTCAGGACAATCATCCTCTCCGTGTTTGGGCCTTATCAACATCTTGCTCATCAGGGAGATGAGACAGATGACTGAGAGAAACCATTCGGCTTATATCAGTCAAAGATATTACTGCACACCTCGATGCATTTATCTAATAGACCTTTAAGCAGAAATGAATCTGACACTTTCATTGCGGATGTAATAAAACATTATTCATGTGTGGACGAACCTCCATTGGTTGCAATGAAACACACAGGATCTGGCAGCTCTGCGCGACATATGTAAATCCGTCGGATCAAAATGCCAATTTGGAGAGTCCAGCTGAGTGCTCTAAAGAAATTCTTCCTGTCTGACACATGGAAATGTCATTGAGCTGCATTTATTCATGCGAACATTAGAGGTAGATTCCTGTCCGGCGGCCCTGGAGACAAAAGATGTTGAACTCCCCAGAGGAGAATGACCTGGAGGACAGACTCACGCATACCAGCTGGACTTGATGTCCTCATATGCAGACACACACACACAAAGGCACACACACACACACACACACACACACACACACACACACACACACACACACACACACAGCTTGGAACCCTCCCTTTGCATTTATTCCACATTTGTCGGAAAGCAAATTATATCATGTCACATGAATCAGCTAAATGTTATTTTATACATGTAATCATCAAATAGAATGTACATCATGTGCAGAACATATGAACACGCATTGATCCCCCGGTGCAGTGACGGCAGCAGGAGAGCACCAGGCAGCAGCTCCTGAAGTGATGAGGGCAATAAATCTATGAGTGACAGGTAATTGGAGTAGTATTGCATTTGTGTAAACGTCGCAGCTGCCTGAGGTATTTGGCTTCTGCTGTAAATGTCAAGCATTTGTTACAGTGAAAAAATGTATTCAATAACAAATTCCAGGGAATTTTTCTTCTTTATTTTTTCGTTTTATTGCATTGAACAACGATTATAGCGACATTAAATGAAGAGTGCCTTTAAGAAACCAGGAGTATACTTAAGCAAAACTATTGATGATATTTGATCGTTTACGCAAAATAGGGGAGGAATTAATATTCTGGGATACCTCACCAAGAATAAACTGTGAATTGAGGGAAGGCTGGTCACAGCAGCAGAAGACATACAGCATCATTGATGACTATGTGTTGCTGCCACCTAGCGGACAAACCGAGGAAGACATCCACATGTGAAATCATGGGCTCCTTGTGTCCAGTGAATATAAAGTACTGATCAATACATTCAGTCAAACACTTGCCTTCTGATGATGTTGATGGACTTACAATCTACTTTCTATTTCTCTATTAAGTACTATGCATCTCATAAATAATTGCAAGAGGTGGTAAAATTCAGATTCTTCGTATAGAGATATTGCAATGAATAAAAATATAAAGTAGATCTCAAATAAGAGCCCCATATTCCAAATTGAAGTAAAAGCACATAAGTGTGATGCTCAATATTTACATAGTTACTTGTTACTGCTGTATTAACGTGTTAGCAGCACCCTAAACCCAAAAATAATCAGGTGACTATTATATATAACAAAGAAAACCAGTGAATACTCATCATCTGGGACTAGTGATGGTTGCATATTTGTGTTGTATAAATCCCTAAAATGATATATTTATTTAAAAAATACTTTCTAATTAATTATCTGTTAAAGGATCCAATCATTAATCTAATAAAAGATTAAAGTAGCTGCAAGGCAAATGTAGTGGAGGAAAAGTGATGACTAATTAGTACATGAACAAATGAACAATATTTGTATATCCTAGTTTTTTAATGAAAGTAGATGAACTTGATCAAGTAGTTTTTTGTGGGAAAACCATATTACAAAATACTGATTTAGTAATTGAATGTGTCTTGGAACTATAACCTGAATTCTTCAGGTCCCCTGCGGCTCCTTTTGCCCGCTTTACACGTTTCATTATCCAGCTTTGCATCAAACACACACGTTTAAAAACCAGACAAGGACAATAAGTCCATGCGTTTGCTTCACAGCTCTTTATTTCTCCTACTGTATCTGCTCAGCCAGGACTGAGTCCTTCACTCCAGCAGCCAGCACAGCAAAGAGGAAGGAGGGGAAGAAGGAACGGAGGTAGAGGGCCACCCTGGGGATCGGGTGAGCCAGCACAACCTCCTTCCTCTTCCTGTTCACTGTTTGCATGATCTCATTGGCCAGGACTGAAGGTTGCACACCGTGGGTCAACTGGCTGGCAACAACTGTGCAGGAACACACACATTTAGATCAGTTTATGAACTGAATGTGAAGATATTTATATTTTACTATTCACTCTGCAAGTGAATAAGCAAGTTACACATCAACAAAGAACATAATTAGAGATTCAATCATTATCCTGCAGGATAACGGTTGTGCTACTCACATGCAGCCAGTCTGCTTGGCTTGGGGCAAGGCTCTGCACGAGGCGCCGAGGTGGAGGCATCAATAAAGGTATGACTGATGGTGCTGACAACAATCCCATACTCCTCCACTTCAGCCCGCAGGCAGTCGAAGAAGGCCTGCGCCGCGTGCTTCGATGCCGCAACTGACAGGTGCAAACACAAACAGACATAAACATATTCGTGCTTGTGCAAGAACAGAAAAGAGTTGTGTCTCAGCTGCGAGGAAGTGTCATTCCAAACATCGCAGACGTTGTCTAATTGTGTCTGACTTGTCGCAGGAAGCCTTTGTGTCTGTGACACCATGCTGTGAGAGCAGATGCATGTTTGAAACCTGAGAGACAAGGGAACAGTGAGCATCCTTTCCACGAAGACGACACGTTAACACACGATGAACCTACACAGAGTCAGCGACGCAGGTTTAAAGTGAGTTTCACATTATTGTTTGTTCGCCTCGCAGCAACTTTCCTGTGTTGGTCGTCTATCACCTTCCTCATCCCGTTGTTTTCTCACACAACACACAATACCTGCTCAGCACTAAACGTCAAGCATTCAGCAGCTAAAGGGACAAACATTTGCCTCAGGAGCAGCTTCATAACCGCTGTATGTACATTGTACAAATAAGCAGCTGTTGCCGTATCCACTTGACTTCAACAACAAACGTCAACTTCACAGTTCCACTGGAAGAAAAGTAAGAGGATACACAATTGACTGATAAACCACAGATATACAGTAAAAAGCCGCCCCGTCAGTGTAGCTAAAATATAATTAAACACAACAAATGTTAGAATAAGGACATTCAGTATTTATACATTATGTATATTGCAGTGATTTGTAATAAAAATCAGTAGTATTTCAAAATAAAAGCACGGACACAATAGCATGCAACTGTTGACAACTCACATGAACTTCTGAAGGGGACAGCCAGTCTGCCCTGGATGCTGTTCAGCAACACAATGTGCCCCGACCTTCTTGGGATCATCGTCGGAAGGATGCCTTACGCATATTTTTGCCATAAGAGAAAGATCAGTAAGAGTCAAGCAGACACTGTTGGTAGAATATTTTGGGGTCGTTGTCTCAGGAACATGCAGCTCACCTTTTGCCAACGTGCTGGGGCCAAAGTAGTTAATGTCCATGATGTTTCTATCGTGTTCCAGGGAGACACTCTGCACCGGAGCTTTCATCTTCATGCTGCTGTTACAGATCAGCACGTCCACGTAGCCGTAACACTCGACCACCTCAGCCACCACGTCCTCCATGCTGTCCATGTCACCGAAGTCCAGGATCACCAGCTTTGGGGCAAATGTCTACTGGGACACAACGACTGTGTTAGTGTACTATGTGTGGACAACAGTGTAACGCTGCAAGCCTGACCAAGTGTCTGCTGTGTATTTCTTGGTAATGACAATTGTGGTTTTAAAGTAGATATTTTCCAACATATTTCCTGCCTTACTTTACAGTAGGACAGACCAGGGACAGTTGAACATGGGATTATTGCATCGCCTTGAATTCATCCAATCAGAAGCAAGCTAGAGTGTTGACACTCACTCAACACAGTGCCGGTGGTATATATAATATATCATATTAATACTCTAATCTATAAAATCCTTCATGTCATGGTGGGTTCCACCCAATAATTACTTTTATTGCTATATAATCTGAATCTTTTTTTTCTTTAAGAGTAAAATCAGTTAATCATTATTTTAGATTTATGATATATATTTTATATATTTATATTTTTTTCAACATGTTACAACCGACCTCGTACACTAGGACATATGCAACAGTAGAGTGACACTATTTAAATATATTTTATTTATTTCACCAGCTGTCCCTGGTCTCCCCTACATACTACGTTTCTTTCTCTTTATGGTCGATACAAATCTGTTATTTGTAATTTAAATATGAGCAATACGTGGCCTAGACTGGGAGTGATATCATCAAGCATATGTATACGTAGTCGATGCAGCAGCAGAGACAACAAAGGTAACTGAGTAGTGACCTCTGATTATTCCAAGGAAAACAGTCTCCAGCAGAAAGTAACAGATGTTTGTCATCAGCAGGTATAAAATCGATACCACTGAGTTCACTAGCTTGGTAATTAGACTGTACTACAATCTGTTTTAACCCGTATGGATACACCTGCTCTGGCTTGTGTGTAGAAGATACAAAGAGGACAGTGTGCTGTCGAAGAGGATATCCTGCTATTGTGTTGACCAGAGGAGGAAGAGGGAGGTGGTGACAGAGAGGAGGATCATGATAAAAACAAGGACAGGACCTGCTTTACTTTGGTGTTAATTCCTAATAGCTATTTCAGGAATTCTTCTGGTTTGGTGAAGAATATTCTCTGATATCCTTACTGACAATATTCCAAACGTTTCCAGTTGATGTTAATAGATATTAGATAGTAACTGGTTTACTGGACGGACATAGTAAAAGAATTGTTTGTCATCTTGTAATTTGCCTAAAATCACGGCTCAGCTCCATGAAAGTTTTAATACTACAGAGCTGACTCTCAGTTCCTCACCTTCCTGGGGTCAGCGGCATTAGTTAAAGAGTCATAGAGAGACTCCAGCTTATCCCAGCAAGTCCCACACAGGATCAGTCTGGCGCCGCCCTTATGGAAGAGATGGGCACACTCTGAAACGACCAAGAGAAGGAAAAGACCTCATGTACAATAACCTTCTTACTTAATTGACACTCATAACACACCATTTTAGGAAATGTGCTATAGGTTATATGACTGTCATAGATTATACTCATAGACGACATATCAGCTCTCCATAACTGAAGGTAACATCTCGATCGCCCTCTGGTGGCTGGTTGCGTTATTACATGTCATACATTACAGTCGCCGCTGAGGCTGTTAACTTCTGTTTGGAAATTGTTTTTTGGTGAATGTTGTCACTTCTCTTTACAGTTGCTTCCTATTTTAAGTATTTATGCTAAGCTAAGCTAAGCTTGTCGTCTCATGGCTCCACCGCCTCCTTTAACAAACGAGGAATTTTCTTCTCATCATCTTCTTATCATAGGTGGGAGTGTGAACATGTATTGCAGAGCAAAATTCCTTTAGAGGTTTGGATCTTCTCAGCCTCAGTTCATTCAGTCAAAACATCCATGCCAATGAAAGTCAGGTCAAACGTAAAAATAAACAAGTCAGATCAATTACCAGTTCCCACTCCCGACACAGCATCGGTGATCACCACCACTTTGTTTCGCACTAAAGACTTCGACATGAACAGCATGACCTCATTGTAGATGTAGTAGACCCCCGCTGCCAGGACGATCAGCAGCGGCAGCACCACAACAAAGGGCAGGGCCATGTTCTGTAGAGGAGAGCAAAGCATCAGTGCAGGAACAAACACAGACCCACTGACCTGCATCAGAGGAGCGAGCAGACAGCTTAGATCTGGTTTACTGGATTCATATTTAAACTGATACAACATCAGGACAAGATACAAACAGAGACCACATCCTAGTTATCTAAAGGTTGGAAACCATTCATGAATATGTTCTTTATCTATATCCCCTCCTTTGTATTTCGTATTGATTTGATCGTCAGTACAAACACCGGATGGTAGGTGGTAGGTATCAGTGTGATTCAGGGAAACAGTCGGTGTCCCTAACTTCAGTGTATATCAGCGTGATCTGTCAGAAGCAATCATGAGTGTAGCAGTAACATTAACCTTCCTCAGACGGATAAAACCTCTGGCTATGAAACAATTATCTATTCCTGCGTACACCGAGATACTGACAATGGAGTAAAGATACACGTTCAACTTCTGGAACAAATTCATTGGAGATAAGTTCAAAATTTTGCATAATTCACTTTCTTCCAAGACGT
>CAAKHC010015179.1:0-17583 GCA_901007825.1 Macroramphosus scolopax
CACACACACACGCACACACACAGTAAAAGTGTAACAAATGCGTTTGGGCTCCCTTCCAAGCACTTGGCCCGGAGGATGTATTTCTTAAAAGCTTCTGTTGCCAATAAAAGAGCCTCTCGTCAAACTCATCTATCTCCCTCTATTTCCTGCTCTCCGTAATCATCACAGAATGCCTCGGTGTATTTACCTACAAACTCCGAATCCTCCACAACCCTCCACGGCTATCAGAGAGGCATTAGGAGGAATAGCTTTGAGTGGAGGAACAGAGTTTGACTCTGCTATGCTCATTTGACACACCGAAGCCCTTTAGTTACCAAATCACATCTTCCATAACTATTACCTAATACGTTCCTAGAATCACTTACATAAATGGCTTCTAGTTTAATGCCATCTATTCCCAACACTTTTGGGAATTTCTGTGTCTCCTTAGTGGTAAACTTGTTTGCTTCAGTCATCAGTCACAGATTATTTTTCATTTCATGTTGCTAAAGTCAGTCAGTTAGCCCCTTTGCCTGTCCAATAACCCCTTTGGCCTCTTAGTGCACAAAGGCTTTGTTTGTTCTCAGGTCTGAACTTTGAACCAGTGAGAATGGTGAGGCAGAAAAAGGCCTAGTTGATCAAGAAGAGCAACATGCAGAGGAAGCAGGGGGGAAGCAGAGCTGAGGACGTACCTGACAGACAGGGTGAAATCCCCTGGATTGCTCTTGCTGGGCCGGGCCAGAAAACTGCCGTGGACACCCCGGGTCAACAGGAGCTTCTCTGCTTCGATTCCGGTAATGTTGGGGTGGAACCACCTAAAAACACAGAAACACAGGGGTGAAAAATGTGGGCCTGTTAAACACCGAATTGAATGTTTCTATGTTAGAAGAATGTTTTCTGTGCTGCTTCCAGCTTCCCTGCTGATGACACGACTCAATGCACTCCTGCAGTAAAAACCTTTTTTTTTACCGAGACCTTACATGAAAAATGTCACAATGTCAGTGTGCGTAATAAAAGGACCTACAATATCTGAGCTGTAATCCCTCTTCTGCTTTAGCTTCAGAATACTATTCATGGAAAGACCTGTTGAGAGTGTTTAGTTGTATTTCAAGCGAAGTGATGAAAGATGAAATGTTTAATGTTTAATTTTTGTGGTCCAAACCTGGCATATCACCACATCAAATACAATGATACTAACATCCTAGTATTTAGTATATATAATTTTCCCTACCATACATCTCATGTTTTCAAAAACGTGTTTTTTACATTAGCATCAGCAGCATTAGCTACGTAGATGCTAACAAGCGAGCTAGCTGCCACCAGTTCAGGGACAGAACAGCTCGGTGGCAGGCGAGACAGTTACCAGGGCAACAATCACAGTTTATGTGATGAATGACGTTAGAAAGATGAGCATGACAAATCAGATTCTGGTTTGCTATATATTAAAATACATTTATATTTAAAAAAAAATACAGATGTTTTATCATTTTCAACCTTCAATCCATAGACCTCCTTGACAAGCAGGTTTCTAATCTAATCTGATAATTCCAAAACATTTCCAGGTTTTTCCATACTGTATCAACAATGACTTCATGTCATTGCATTTCAAATGAAACAATCACTGCAGATAAGTGCAGACTTTCACCTGGATGATCACATCTATATTAGATGAGTATTGGATCATTAGCATGTTTCTATAACCCTGCGAGCCATTTTAAGAAACCCGACACTGACGTGACCTGATTGGTTGTCTGCGGGTCTCAAACTGCAGGATTAATATTCACCTTCTGAGATAATCCATCCTTCACCTTAGTCGTGGACTCAACTGGAACTTTAAGTTAGGTTGAACAAATGCACTAATTAGCTACTTCAGTGACTTCAAAGGATGTTTTTTTATAAATAATGAAGAAACAACTTTGATAGCAAACAGATGTCTCAGGCCCTAGAATTCTGGCATTTGAACCAGATTAGATCGTAGCTATTTATTTCATTCAGTCAGACACTAGGGAGTAAAAATACCTGGTTTGGAGTACTTTAGGCTCTGATACTGTGTTTATGAATGTTTAATAAAAACCTCAGCAGTATTTCATACCCTATCCTACAGTAGGTACAGTCTGTAGGTCGTCATAATTCAGGCCTGATAGAGGAAGGAGACTTTTAATGGTTCTCTATATCAGCTGTCTGATGTCATAAAAGAGCAAACACATGCTGTTAGAGACGTATCCTCAGGCAGTGGAAGCACATTTACTGATGGTAAGTACCCTAGTTAATGTGAGGTCTATCAATGGATCCAGTCACAAAATAATGGAGGTACATCTCAAGACAGAAGTGGTTATTGATCAGCAGTATCAGTCGTCTATGCTTATCAATATCACATCTAATCTTTTTGGTTTCAGCTGAACCACCACAGGGTTCTTAAAATGCTTTACAACATCTAAACATGGTTGACGTCTGCGTCAGGGCCCTCTGCATTATACACCACTGATGCTGCATCCTGCCTTATACAAGACAAGTACATCTGCTCTTGCTTCACCCAATCAGTAAGAGGGGCGGACCTGTGACACATCCCATCAGAGCTGATCAGAGAACCGGGGTTACACAAGTGACATAAAGTTCTCTTTCTATGCAATAAGGAAACTACTGCCAGACAAGCTGATATTTCTGACTGACAGCCAGCTGCCTCACACAGAGGTCCAGTGAGGGGGGCTCATTTAGGACAGCATGAACCAGGCGTGGGGACATCCAACTTGTAAAACCTTGTGAAATGTGAGGGTTGATGACCAGCTTGCAGCCTCGTCTATTTCCCTCTGAGAAACACAGAGAAAATAGCAAGACAGGCCGGAGAAACAGTCGGAAACTGTTGAAGGTTACGCACCATTTCATGATAAAACTCGGAAACTTTGTGCAGCATGTCGACTTTAAAATCAAACTGGCCTGTCACAACACCAATTGCTCCAGCTTGTAAGTTAAGCAGGAAGCATCCAGTTTATGCATCCAGTCCACAGAGCGGACCGACACAAGGGAACTTCAGCGAAAGCATTTAACCTAAATCAACAAAACTATAACAAGTATAAAACTCCATTAACAAATATGCATGAAAATAATTCAGAAAGCCAACTGTTAGATGTATAAGTAGCAATTAGTTATTCAGTTTATCATATTGCCGGGAGTAGGGTCAGTCGGTGTGGAACAACCCTTCAACATAGTAAATAAATACACATCAGCCACTCGTATTAAGATCTGAATCACTGCTGACAGAGAAAGAATTGTTGCTTCTGCTTAGAAATCAGAGGTGACAAAACTTTTCTACGTTGTTGTTTATCATCAAGCGATTATGTTGGATGCCATGAGTGTCATAAGTAAGAATGTGTTTGATTCAAATTTCTTCTCGCCTTATTTTTCATACTTTCTTTCAAGAAAGAATTTCAACATTTCTCAGAAAACATTCTTTGACAGAAATTTAGTTACTAAAAATAAAGCATAAATGAAGAGATGGATTTGTCCACGTATGAGAGACTACAGTGCAACAACAGCACATGATAGGTGGCAACACCACATATATTTAGTAACACCGTGGTCCGGGTGACTCTGTCCTGGTTTGCTAGTAGGTGTGTATTAAAACTGTGTAATGCACATGCAAGAGATCTGAAATGTGTTATGTGCTGTGAAGATCCTGTCTGACAGCTTCACCAGTGTCTGAGCATTAAGGTATTTCTGTATTTGTACACTGTATGACACCAAACCATCACAGTAACATACAAATAACACTGAACTTAGCAGCTCAGCCGGTGTGTAGAAAGAAAACTGAAGCCTGACATTCCACATTATCTGTGATCTTGTCAGAACAATTGAACCGCTAATATGAACCGAGAGTGACATTTACAGAAAATAAATGGAAAAGAAAATGTCTTTTTGGGGGGCTAAATGAAAATGTCAGATATTTTCACTACATTTTTGGAGATAAAACAAATGTCCCCATTTTGCATCAGACAGAGGAATCACAGCGACAGCTTGTCGGTCAGAAAGCAGCCTGACATGCTTGGACTGTGACAGAGAGGGAAACAGGAGTGGACAGGTGGAGCAAGAGGCACTGCAGGAGCATCGATCCAACACACCACATCCCTCCATTGTTGTCACTGAGGATCCCCTACAGCAGCCCTGGTTAAACTCCTGGAGCAAATAATACACCAAAGGTTATAAACCCGTCCAGTCTGACTGACCACAAGGTCTTGGCTGATGAAAGTGAGTGTGAGGCAAACACCCTGGGATGGAGCAGCTTACAACAGGCAGCCCAAACCAGACCAGACACCTGACCTGACCCTTTTATCCTCACCAGGTTCGAGAAAACAATCTGCTGCGTTTTCTCTCATTCCACCAGTATACAGTGCAGATTATAGGGGCAACTGTACAAATGATACATTGAAGATTACAAGGGGATTAGTCATAAATACATGTAAGAACTGAGGGTAAATGAGACAAGGCCTCCCCTGTGACTATAAATATCTCTGGAAGTCTGGCGGGGGAGGGTCAGTGAGCTTGATGGAGCAAACTCATTGTGTCAGTCTTAATTTGTAGACAGATTATTCAGTCTGACAGAGGGTGTAAAATGTAACATCCACAACAACGTAGTGGCCTTATAACAGGCCATTTTACCATTAAATAGTAAAAGGTACTGCACACACACACACACACACACACACACGCGCACACACACACACACACACACACACACACACACAAGTCGGAGGGTGAGTGAAGAGAAGAGGACAGAGACACAAGACGGAGGGTGAGGTCGGAGGTCAAAGAGTTCAGGATGGACAGAGAAATGAACAGGATATAATGTTGAATGCAAAGAGACAAGATATGAGGGAGGAAGAGGATTATTGACAGAAGAATTAAAGAAAACCAGTTTGACCAATAGAAGGAAGCTCAGGAAACATTCATTTCCAGATATTTTTTTGTCATTTAGTCTTGTTTTCTTTATGCCTGGAACGTAGTTCTGATCATTAAAATATCATTCGTACATAAATTATTTCAAGCTTTGTGTTTTATCTCTCTCTGTCTCCTCGCAGAAACAAAAAGGATAAAACTCACATCCGTCTAAGGATGTACTGAAATCCAAATACATTAATTGGGAAATGACAAATAATGATGGACAGACATATTTATTGTATTCATAGTTGCTTGTTAATTTTCCGAAGAAAATCCTGTAAAATGTTTTCATCCTCTTCATTCGACTGCTGCTTCGTCTGCAGCACTGCTTCACTTTCATGTTAAACTTTTTTGGGATCATTTTAACTCATTTCTGTGCACACAGTGTACCAAAGAAATAAAAAAAAGATTTCAAGAATTACCAAATGAAAATTTAAGATAGTGGAGCACCGCACACTGGAAAGTCGTTGAGGTTGAGGTACTGCTGCATGAACTGAACAACAACTGAGCTGTCGTAGAGGGAGTCGACCAGTTAATGCTGCATCCTGCACAAATGATAAAGTAGGAAAACTGTTTGGTATCAAATATGAGGAAGAATAACGCCAAACACGAGGGATACGTGGGTCAGTGTCTTTTTATTACCTGCTCACTCGATTCCCTTATGGGAGGAAATACGTGACCAACGAAACACATCACTACCAAACACAAGAGAAGAGCTGCCAGCTGTCAGGGAGGGTCGATGTTTATCAGGGCCGTTATGGGACACTTTCCTGTTGTCATCAGCCTGGCATGTGAACAGATTCATTTCTTTGGATGCTAACGAGCAATTCTCTGTTCCGCTTTACCTCTTTGTGTCTTAAAGATGAAATTTGTATCTTAGCTATCAAGCTAGCCACGAGCTAGCCCAGCATCATCATGTCTCCCAATACCACTTCGTACCTTGAGAGGCGACAGCGAGTCACTGTAGCGCGAAGGACCCACAGTTCTACTCCAAGCTGTCTCCGGAGTTCTCCAGCAGGCGGCGATAGTGAGTCACTGCAGCACGAAGGAGCTGCAGCTGTACCAAAGGGCTGCATCTCTACTCATGATTTCTCTCTCCCCGGATCTCTTCACCCTGCAGCGGCGACGGAAACGGGAGGGTACATGAGCCTTGTTGCGGAGGTGGCGAAATGGGACAATAAATGAGCCCTGTTGCATTCCATGATGTAGCAGCGCGATGGAGCAGCAGCCCGTCCCAGCCCCCCACCGACACTCATCTCAGCCACAGTGATCACATTCTCTCAATCACTACCCAAACCTTCTTATGAGAACATAAATAGACAAGTTGGGAGTTTCGCCCTCTGGCTCAGGCGAAGGAAGTTAGCATTTCTTTTTTTGTATTATACGGGTGGACACGCAACTTTCTGGTGTGTTGTTCCCTAACGGGTTGAAGAGGTAGCCCGATCAGATCGGCTACAAATTACACCTTTAAAGAATCAGAATACTATTGAAAATAGTGGAAAAAATAATAAAAACATGTGATAAATGTGGAAATATTGTGCAGAAACAGTAGAAAATTCCAAAACCAATTAATTTGCAAAGCAATTGTGGTCTTGTGTTTCGGTTCCGTGTCAGAATCCTGGTGAAAACTAAGTGTGTTGTTTATAACTAGAGCTGCACAATTAATGGAAATATCATCAAAATCACAATATTACCATATTGAAAATCCAAATCACAGAGGCTGCACTTTCTGATGAAGGTGAAATGTTTCCCAACATACCATTAATACTGAAACATACAAAACATACCTCCATACCATAGCCTTAAAATTTCAAGTCTAGTGTCAGAGGTTAGGGAGAAGATGGCATCATTTCCTGGTTTGTCTTATCATGTATTATTTATTGCTATCAAATCACACATTTGATGTCAGCTAGAATCTCTCTCTTTGTTCCGCTGCAACACATATTAGTGTTGTAGGTCAACACGATGGGACATTTTAATGTTGTACAATCAGGGGTTTCCCATCTTTTATATTACAATATATATATATACACTGGTAACAATATTTCCTTTCCACTACTTACACCGACCACAACATTTAGTTTACCCTACCAAGGAGCCATTGACAGGTCACGGGTGTCAGATGGTGGGCAGATTATTCATTGTTTTGTTTTTAATCCTACAAAGATTCATACAGAAAAAAATAATAACAGTGTGGCAAAAAATGCCTTATGTCAATAATCCATATTTAATCCCCACAGCACTGCTGTCACTCGCCAAATCATCAAAACAATGACGACAGGCTGGAAACAGGAAGGGGAAACACGTCCGACGCTTGGAACTCAACAGCAAATACTGAAGGCATCTTCCTCTGAGTGACATAAAGTGACTTGAGTTAGATAAAGTGATACAGAGACAGTGAGAGAAGTGGTGCTCTGAAAGAGAGAGAGGGAAAGAGAGAGAGAGAGTGAGTGCAGACAGGCGAGCGAGTGAGGGAGTGGGGAGGGGGGCCTTGTAATCTGGGATTTGGATGAGCGTGAGCAGGCCTGATAGCAGAGCCTGTCAGTGCTATCAACTGCCAACCCCCGACCGTTCTCCCCCGCTTTAGGTGAACGTGACGATCTTGGGTTGAAGGGTTCAGCTACCTTCTTCTCTCCTCCTTCAGTCTCACCTCCTCTTCCTGTCGGAGAGTTCAGAGGCTGTCTGGAGGCTCAGATCCAAGGACTCTGTGATCCCAAAGCTATGAGAGCTCTCTGGCTGCAGCACCGACCACAGCATGCCTGGCCAGATCAGAATGCCAGGTCTCCGAGAGCAACAAAGTCCCTGCTATCTAGTCGGAGGCTAAATGCAACAGCTGTGCTGCAATGCCAGGAGATTACACTTAATCGTGTGTGGCGTAGTTACACCGGATCATGGTCAGCCTTCGCCATTCTAAACCCCCAGATCCAGCCAATTCAGCAGTATGCCATTAAGCTATTAATTTTGCAGGGTTGGTTAGGGAACTTTAAATGCAGAGAACAAAAGCATTACGGTATCAGACTGGGAATGATTTTACAATGAATTCTGCTTTTCTAAGTAGTTCAAAGAACATGTACAATCAATCCACCCCGTGGCTGTGTGAGGCTGTAAAACTCATCGTAAAAAAACTCCCAAATACCTCAATGTCTGCATGAAAACAGCACGAGCTGACAAGATGTTTCACTTCAAACCGAAAATATCAACCGTCCTGCTTCTGGTGGCAGAAGAGAAGTCAGGGAATCTCTACATCGCTGGGATTAATCGTCTGGAGATCATTAATTCCCTAAAAAACATGTGCCAATCCATTAAATAGTTGAGTAAATCTTCACATTGAGAAAGCAATTTGACCTGATAGCGGCAATTTGGGATTACCAAAGTCATTAGGACACATCCTGTGTCTGTACAAAGGCCCGTGGCCTTCAAATCTGATAGTCCAAGAACCTCGCTGCTCACAGAGCTAAAGATATCAAGCGGTTAAGAACATTAAGTGTTTTTATTCACTTACCCTAATGCAAACTGCCACTTCGGCTAAAACAACAGGTCAAACCAGAACATTTTGTCTCTTAAGTCACACACAAGGCCGGCGCCTGAAATGCATCTACTTCCCTTTCCAAGGCTGACATGACTGCAGCAGGAGGCAAACGTCCACCTCAACTTGTTGTATGAAGCGTTTCATTGATTTCTGCCTTCCTCCAGTGGAACCTGTCGGTTGAACATTCATGTAATGATTGAAATACGCAGCAACATTTGTCAATGTGCATTTTGTAGTCAAGAAGTAAATAAGTCAGATTTGGGTTTAGATACTGGTTCATTGCTCTTCTCCAACCGAGGAACAAGCGTGAAACAAACCTGCCAGCTCACTATTGGATTTTGTGTTGCTGTCACTGTTTGCCTCATCCAGGCAGGTAAAAGTTCACGTGTGTGTGTAGACGTGCTGCACCAGCAAGGGGAGATAAAATAAGAAGCAGCTGGGAGCACTGGCTGGTCCCCGGTGGGAGGTGAGCGGCTGCACCTCTTCACTCTACAGTCACCATGTCGGTTGTTGGGTTATTGTTACGGTTGTTGTTAAGGTTCGGGTTCAGACGAGGATCTGGATCTTGGTAAGAGCCTTCGGCTGCAGGGTGCTGAGGGTGGAGCAACATGAATGTGACAACTTAGGCATGACAGCAAGTTGTTTTTCCGTACAAAGATATCAAGCACGTTATTTTATTTTTAATTACGGAACCCTTTTCCCCAAATGTCACGTATGCAACCAGAGCTCGGAGGCTCTTCATGTGTTTTCACAGGAAGTGATTTTATAGCAATGACAGTATTCTGTTTTGGTCAGGGTGTCTGCGTTGTCTCTGTGCTGGACAAAAACTATTTGCCCTTTCTCTTTCTGAGTGTTACTCTATTTAATGATTAACCTTTAAGCCCTCACTCACCAAGATATGCTTCTAGAAACAGATTCAGTTATTAGGCACCGGTGACACATCACACGTCTCATTTACCTGTAAATGTTGGTCGTCTTATTAACCAGCTGAAATGTGTTCAACCTGAGCTGCAGACAACTTACTGACTCTATATCTGTGCACAGAGAAAAGGCTGATTGTCCTTTTATGACCCTCATGTGGCTATAAGGTAAAGTGTAAACTAACCCAGAGGGGAGCAGACCTCGTCTTTGTCTCTGGTTCTTACTGTGTGACTCACTGCGTGAGTGTCTGCCAATAAAGTTGCTGTTTGTTGTGACTCTGCTCACCGTTCTGTATGCAGCATGTGAACAAATCCTTTAAAAACTCCCCAAAAGCTCTACAGGGGAACAGTTCATTTCATTTGAATGAAATACTTTATACTGCCAGGCTTGTTTAAAGGAGCAGTAAATAATCATCCAATGAAAGAAATGCAACACCAAAGGCAACGTAAAGTTAAAGGTTTTGTAATGTGTAAATAAAATATTTGGCTTAACAATGAGGATAATAAACTGATGTCCACAAAGTCTTTTCAATTCAGCTGAAAAAGGGTCTGAAAAGTGTCGTGCTGTAATTTTGGTAAGTCTTTATAACAGACTGACTAAAAAACAGGCATTTCCTGTACAGCATAGTTTATCACTATCTCTCCCCTCCTCCGATCATGACTCAGGGCTTTCCAAGAATAGGATTCCCTTTGACAACCACCAGGCACCCCATTTCCACTGGATCTGGCCTTGGGCAGTGAGAGAGAGAGACAACACAAAGAGAACGAGATTTCATATAACCTGGTATTGTCTGATGAGATGTCGACAGGGAGAGAGAGAGATTAAAATGAATGCACAATGGAACAGACATGGGCAGCTGGGAGCTGCAGGTTCGGCCTCTGGCTGCTCGAGGGGAAACAGGCTCAGTGTGCATCCAGTCACCGCTCTATCCTCTTATATAATGTCTCAAGTTCGATAAAGCCCTGGCCGGCTATTTAAAGAATGCCTGTCTCGGCCTGCTGACAAAAAGGTGATATACTTAGTAGCCACAGCGCAGCATAAAAGCCACTGCGAGGGCTATTTCGGTCACAGACAAGCCCCAGGGTGTGGAATTTGGTTATGTTGCAGATATTTTTAGCCCAGCTGATGATCCCGGTATTTACATGAGGTGCAAACTCACTCCCCCATCACTGGATGTTTCACTTCTCCATGCAGCCGGATCACATCCCTCTTCGTTCATCAATTCCTTTTAACGATAACAGCAACCGTCTCTCTGACAGGCAAAACAATGACGTCAAACTCGTGCGACGAATCAGCTTGAAAAATTATAGCAAGAACAGTTCAGACTGACGCAGAAAACATGTGTTAGTCAATGCAGAGTGTTTATCAGGAGTCAGTCAGGGAATTGATAATGAAGCAGATAGAAATCGTATCAATTCTCATGCAGTCAAAGTCACTGCACACATGCACGTTGTTTAGATTGACCTGTAGGTTAAATTGGTAGGTGTTATAAGATTTCCCAAGTGTGTACAGCAAACAGAAATTAAAAGCAGTTTTCCCAAATTCAGTGTTTGCACGTGGAACTTGAAGCATTAGACAATCACTTGAATGAGTGGAACACTGGACCGATTTCATAAGGAGGTGATGTACGATGACGAGTGTCCATTGGGGCTTTATAAATAAACAGAAGCCTGTTGGAGATTCCTTCTTACAGTAGGACGCGTCTGCTGCATTAAGATAAAAAACTTGCTGGAGAGTGATCGTTCATGAGAAATGAAAATAACTGTACTTGGCCTCAGTATTGTCCTCCACCTCTGGTCCCCTGAGAGCCCGACAACCGACACCCTGCTGGCTCACAAGTGTTTGTTTTGACGTCTGAGAGAAATCTCACAAATATAGTTCACTCCTTTTTAAAAACAAACTTGTAAACATAAACTTCCTTGAAATGAAGCTCTAGCCAGAGTTCAGTAAGACGTTTCCTTTCGCATGCCACGTTTTTTTTTTCCGCATTTATTTCTCAATCACTCCTCACACATGCGTACGAACGATCTCCCGCCGTCGGTGTCGGGCTGTGATCAGAGATATCAGCTGGTCTCAGCAGCTGATCACAGCTATCCGATAGTGCAGCGACACACCTTTGTCATATTACTTCCCCCGTTTTAAATACGTTCTCTCTCAGCTTACTGCTGACGTGACCTCCACCTCCCCATCTCCGCCAGGCTCGTCAGATTCATCGGCTCCAGTCGATCCCTCAGAGGGATCATCAGCCGCCGCCAACACCACAATACAATGTCTGGACTGCAGGGGGATTCATCCTGCTGCCACTCAGGACTGACATCTACCACTTCAAGATCCCCCACGGAGTCCAAGCGCCAAATACTCTCCGGATAAATGCTTAATCATCACAACTTCTGTCAGAATCAATAAATGCATGTTGAATTCATACACGTGTGTCTCCTGATTGATGTCAAGTAGAGCCCGAGTGTATGTTGGCTGATATCAATATGAAAACCTTTCAGTATTCTATATGATGAGTTTGTCATGTACGCATCGTTATAACAGTATCATGTGTTCAAATTAGCTCTACCGGGAATAAATAGAGCACAGCTCACATGTACATGCGTGTTATAAGCTTTAAACAACATTCAGC
Organism: Macroramphosus scolopax; assembly: GCA_901007825.1. Classification (NCBI taxonomy): domain Eukaryota; kingdom Metazoa; phylum Chordata; class Actinopteri; order Syngnathiformes; family Centriscidae; genus Macroramphosus; species Macroramphosus scolopax. Next base: position 11,991 of record CAAKHC010015179.1, read on the forward strand.
GAGATGCTGTTGAAAGGAAAATGCTGTTTTACCCAAATAACACGGTCAGAATTCAACACTCGTTGTTCAGATGAATAAATGTTGGACTTTTAATCTCAACATCATTTTAACTTCAACTCACATGAAACATGAAATTCACCACACTGGTGTGGAAATGTAACAAACTAGTTATGTAGTAAAATATCTGGAGGAGGTTTCTTATTGCTCCGTTGGAGTGTTGACACTGAATATCTCTCACAAAGATTCTTTCCCTTCGTCTGCAACAAACAGCCGTTGATAAGAATCTGATGGTTGGTGGATGTAACATCTCTGTTTCCTTACAGGACGTCAGCCACCTGACTGCTGCTGGCTGATGGTACTTACATAATATGGAATTTTCCTTCCAGTTTTCCCTCTTCTTTTTTACCATTATTCATTATTGTACCTTATTTTCATAATGAAATGTAATTTAAGAAATGTTATAAAAGAAGGCAACTTACTATTTTATACATATATATATACGATACAAATATGCTCAGCTGGTGGATTTTTTTAATCTCCCAGGTGAGTCAGAAAGTTTCGTACACTGTCTGCTGCCTCCCTGACCCACATCGTGATGTGCTTTCTGTATAAACTATAAACTCTTGGATTGCAAACAAAGCAATTTCTTGAGTCCACAACAGCCGTAATGTCTAGAGACAAGCTGACTGCTGAAGTCAACATTTCATAGGTCACCTTGGACAGAAACCTTTTCCAGGACAAATCGCTGTTACATGTCATTAAATTATTTATTCTGATAAGGGCTTGGAGAGAAGTACCAAAGTTTATTGACTAAATCAAGTGACCCATTAATGACGTACATATTAGTTTCCATACTGCAAGTGCCTGGATGGAATCAACAGTTTATACAACTGCATTGTGTCCAATTCCAAGGCTGAATTTGATCGATTCCATCACTGATTCCTGGTCAGCAGGCCTACATTGGTATTCAGGATCAACAGAATATTTGTTCTTATTTAGGATTTTTTAGCCAAATCAGATTTATACAATTTAGATTCGAAGGATTATCCATTCCCATCGCTGCACCTGGCCTGGGCCAGATCTGATATCATGTGGGCCAATGATGCAAAATCCAAGTAGGTTCTTATAGTATACTTTCATGTTTCAGATCTTTTTTAAAAAAAAACCCTGGGGCGCTTGTTTTCCTCACAGCTCAGCTGGTCAATGTTTCATGGTGATCGGACAATCACAACTAATCCTTAGACGTACTAGTTAATGATATGTAGGAAGAGGATCAACTTACTGTTGGGTAAAATATTTGCACTGTCCCCATTTATGATTGACAAACACTTACCAAAGCTGTCAATGTAAAGCAGCCACTGGCCTTCAATCATATAATAATCATTTTTAAGGCATTATTACACATTAAAAACCAGCTGTGTTACTGTGGTTACTGACAATAAAGGAGGAGGAGATTTTACTATACAATTATGTTACAAATGGTGAATATTGTCTGTGTGAGGGAATCACAGGAAGCTACAAACCACTTTCCTGCACTGTGCACACACAAAGACAAACAGACACACACACAAAAGGCCAATAGCAGGATAATATACAGGTGAGGATAAAGCCTGTAGGTTGTATACAACAATCGTATCAGTTCATAATGAATTTAAGGCTCGACCCAAATATTTCAAATTAAAAAGTCACACATGCACTCACAATATAAACTGGGCGGACAAAATGCAACAATTTCAACTCAGTTGTTTCTCTGCAGCAGCGAGACAAATAAGTAAAGTTTGTGGCAAAGCGTTTCCCCGTTCAGTTAAAGACATAAAGCAAGTCAGGTAACGAGGCAAACAGTCGGTGTAATAGATGCAAATTAAAATACGAGGCGCCTGAACTTCGTGTGTGAGTGTTTGAGGGGTCTGTGAAATGAACAAAGTTGAGGCGCCCCAGCTATCTTGCTGCCAAAGCGTCAGGAAGTTACAAGCTCGCCTTCAGTCTCCGGGCGCTCGTACGGTGTGAAGAAGCTGTCAAATACTACGGCGGGAGAAATGACAGTTTACGAAAACAAACTCCACTCTACCTGCGAGATGTCATATCAGACTGTGGAAGCTGTCAAGCGTCCTGAAACCTTCCCCTTCTGCCTCCGCTGAGTCGCTGTGGAGAGTGAGCAATGTTCAACCTGCGTGTTAAGCTACGCAAAACATTTAACATGACTTCCGGGTGTGACCTTCAAAACAAAAGACTAGAGCCTCACCTAGAACAGGTGGCATATCATAATAACTATATAAAAATCAAAATGTTTATTTTTTTTAGATATGAATATGTATTACCAACCTCTGCACAATAATGCGTAAGTCTGTTTATTAATGTTTTTCTTGTGTTTTCAGACAGAATACAATGTTGTGCTTCCATTAAACAAATCGGATCCGGGCAGCGATGAATGTCATCTAATCTGCTGATCGGCGATAGTTGGCAAATATCAGCCAGGATCAATGTTCAGCTGATTAATTCGGTAAAACCCTACAACTACTAGTTTGAAAAATAAAAGAAACTATTTATTTCTCACTTATCTGTAAACGAAGTCAACGGCCAGCTGCTGATCAACAAACTATGAAATGTAAATAATAATTAATAATTTATTTTCGACTATTGACATGGGTTTTTTTTTTAACCGAAAAGGAACAGTCACAACATGTGTTGTCTTTAATTTGCTGCCTTTGTTCGGTGAGGAATAACAAGCCTCTCTCCTGTTGTGGAGGGTGATGGGACAGCCTCTCCTGGTGTTTGTGGTGTCGGCAGTGAGAGAGGCAAAGCAGCATTGACGTCACCGGCCTGTGGTTATCAGTGGAGGTTAATCTACTGGGGGTGGATGGCTTATACAATTGTCTGTGAGCCCACAGGCTTCACATCTATGGATTTGTTTTTCCACTGTTTAACCCAGTGCGCTGCTGCAGACGAGCACTGAGGTGATGGAGAGGGAATTTCTCCTCTTTGGAATTTCTCTTGTTATGTTTTTTTTTTTTTTAAGTCTAATGCAATGAGCTGCAGGCTGGATGGATGGGTTGAGACATAGGGTTTATTGTTTGGGTCTGCTGTGCAGTTCAAATGACCCCTTCACAAAATGAGAGGACATTATTGTCTGATCAATACATAATGGAAATAGATGTCGAGGGCGAGAATAACAGAATCTGAAATAACACTGACTGCATATTCAATGTGATTGATGCAAGACTGACAGCATTACAAACAAAGTGATCACCCATCCTTGTTTCAAGGTGATAATGGAAAACTATTTATGTGCTGCACCTATACAGGCGGAGGTAATTTAGGGAATTACAAGCTATGCTTCAGTTTGGGTGTTTGTGTTGGTGTGGGGTTAATTAATACTCTTTTAACATGTGGTGTGTTAAATGTAACCTCATAGCTGGTGAATTATGTTGTATTATTGTAATAGACAATCGTGATAAAATATGGAGTGAAAACTGCATATTGTGTTGCACAGTTGAAAAAATATTTTCTGATTTCCAAAATAAAATGTGAAAAAAAAAAAAAAAAAAAAAAGGAAAATGTGTTCCTCTGAGAAGTGCAAGAATGATTTTATTCTCAAACTTTAGCTGTGGGTGAGTCAAGGTGCTTCCATTACTGCAACATTCACGTTTTATGACCCGGCAGACTGATGTCCTTTTGAGTCTAGGAGGGACAAATAGACTGAAGAGCACAAAGCCCAGTTTCCCACCCAGGGGAATAGAAACCAGGATGTCCCATGTACCCTGAGGTGGCTGCCTCCATTGGCTGCTGGCCTTTGACCCCTTTTGAGACTTGAAAATGTGTTTGTCCTAAAAATCTGGAAAGGGAAACAAAGAGGACTTATACTGGGAGTGATGCAGCTGGACAGCTGGAGCAGAGTCGGAGAGAAGGAACTTTTATTACCATGTGGACATAAAAAGCTTGGAAACAGGACGTTTATTTCTCGAAAGGGAATGAATGCAACATGGTAATGCTGAGCACTTCTATTTTAGGAGCTAAAGGTCTCTAAGGGTTTTTCGAAGAACATTTGAGAGATCTGATGAAATTTCATCCAGAGAGGGTCTGAGTTTGTTGCATAATTCATAAATCCACTTGAACCTTTTAACCAACTGTGTTCTCCAACTTGAATTAAAAACAAATCTGGAACTGTCTGGCTGCATCGGAGCTCCTGCACTTGGTCAACGTTTCACCATGAACCCTCCAACCCCTCTCACACTCCGGCTGCCACCGACTACCTGAGCATCGATTTCATCCCTTGTTTTTATAAACGGGTGTTTTATTATCGTAAAGCATTTCTTCACCACCATAATTTTAATTAACACAACAGAAGAGTCCTACAATCATTCAAGGTATAATTAAGGTCAACACAGATTCAGGTTGTGCTGAACGGAACTGTGAAGCAGTTTTTCTTCTTCAGTTATTTAAGGCACCAGATTTTTTGCTCTGATTGATTTGAGTTTGTCGAAGTAAATAAAAAGACTACAGAATGGGAAAGCACCAGGAATCGACAACATCACAGCTGAACTATTAAAAGCAGACATAGAGTTTTCAACAAAGAAAGTACATCAACTGTTAGGAAAGATATGGAAGCACGAGAAGATCCCAGCAAACTGGAAGAAGGGGCTAATCATCAAGATAGCGAAGAAAGGAAATCTAAAAGAATGCAAAAATTCGAGAGGCATAACTCTACTGTCCGTAGTAGGGAAGGTACTTGGGAGAATCATCGTGGATCGGATAAGAAATGGAACCGACTGCAGACTGAGAAAGGAACAAGCAGGATACAGAACGGGTAGGGGAACAACTGAGCAAGTATTCATACTGCGAAACATTATCGAACAGGTTGATGAGTGGCAAGCAGCACTATTCATGAACTTCGTCGACTTTGAAAAGGCTTTCGACTCCGTCCATCGAGAAAGCCTGTGGATCATAATGAAAAAATATGGAATCCCAGAGAAGATCGTAAGGATGGTTCAATCGTATTATGAAGGCTTCCAGTGTGCAGTACAAGACCAAGGAGAAATAGGCGATTGGTTCAACCTCAAAACCGGCGTCAAACAAGGATGCAACATGTCCGGATTCTTGTTCTTGATGGTAATAGATTGGATAATGCGAAGGACGGTTAAAGAGGGAGAAAATGGAATTCGCTGGAAACTGACATCAAAACTCGACGACCTGGACTTTGCAGATGACATAGCATTACTCTCCTCCACAAAACGACAGATGCAAAGCAAGACAACACAAATGAATGAAGAAGCCAAGCGAGTAGGACTCAGGATAAATACACAAAAGACAAAAACAATGAGGATTAACGCAAGAAACCAAGAAAAAATCCAAATCAATGGACAAGATATCGAGGAGGTAGACCAGTTCACCTACTTGGGAGCCACAGTTGGTAAAGAGGGAGGCGGTATGAAAGACCTGAAGAATAGACTGTCCAAAGCGAGAGGTGCATTTATCAGACTTGGGAAGATCTGGAGTTCCAACAGCATCACAAGAAGAACAAAGATACGGCTGTACAAGACACTAGTAATACCAGTATTATTATACGGATGTGAGACCTGGAAAATGAACAAAGAAG
>CAAKHC010015180.1:8112-66722 GCA_901007825.1 Macroramphosus scolopax
TAAAAACCCCCCCCCCCCCCCCCCCAAAAAAAAAAAAAAAAAAATTACCCAGCAAATCTCTGCCCTAGTCTGCAGGTATCATTCTATATTTAAAGACTTCTTGTAAAGGGCAGCATGTGACTGCCTGCTATACAAGGCTCGTTCTGTATGCACGTTATTACATACGAGACACACGGTGCATTAGTGCATGCATGTTACACAGGCTGAGGATGGGCAAGCAACAGACGGAGGGTTTGCAGGTCTATTTGTGGTGCGTCGTTTCGCCTGGACAGTTTCATACAAGTGTGGTTCATTCACATGCAGCCTCCCACCACACGGCCATGACTGTGAAGCCACGATCAGTGGGGCTGGAATCCCTCTGTTTACGCTGCTAAAAATAGATTCCACACACTGCGATGACGTGGCATCTCGTGACAAGCAACCCCTTCCCCACCGCCTCCCCCAGCCTCCCTCCTCTCCCTCATCCAGACTGTGGCAGAGAACGAGTCATGCCCCTATTGGTATGCAGCCCTCGGCCCGACGGCCTCACCTCAAATATCTGGAGAGAAATCTGGCATGGAGAAGACGGCACGGAGAAGACGAGAGCAACTATGCATTTTAAAGCCAGAATAAAGACAAGAGAGAGGGGGAGAGGGACCGGGGGGGGCAGAAGGAGGGGCAGCAATCAATAGTATGACTCATTCTTTCTGCTGTGGCTGCTTCCTAACAGCATTCATTAAAGCAAACCTAATCATTTTGGCCCGATAATCAGATCCTGCAAGGCTCCATCTTCTTTCACTTCCCACCACATTAAAATCCTGCACAATGAACCCGAAATATAAGGAACCAGGACCAGTATGATGCTTCTGATGGCTGCACATGCACAGGAAGACTGGCTGCATGACATGATGTCCGTGAGCTTGTGATGACCACACACACGACTGGTGGACGTCAGCGTCAGTCCTGGCAGGAGAAAGTCCCTGCTGGCTTCCTGTTACATGTTTCACTGCAGTTTGTACTTCATGTTTGATTCTGCTGCTCTTTTATAACCACTCGTTCCGCCCTGATGTGGTTCACCTCAGTGTAGAGAGCGACGGTCACACCCACGGGGCAGAAGAGACGAGAGACAGCGTTCAATGCGTCTGCTTGAAAACATTAAAAATGCAACTAAAACTGGAAAAGAGTGCCTGTGAGACTGACTAACGGGGGCGACGTGTTGCGTTCATGTTCACGTTTGGTCACTGGAAGTGTCCCCTTTTTTTTTTAATTGAACATGCAGGTAAAATGGGGGGGGGGGGGCTAAGGCTGCTCATCAGATCACTGTGGATGCTTCCTGTCTGCACCTTTGCTGTCTACTATAAAGACCCCATAGTGACCTTGACTCTCTGGTTTCCAGTTGTGACAAACACCACACTCAATCACCTTTAACAGCTAATGGAACAGGAGTGTGCTCCACAGACTCCAGGTTGTCGTGTCCTGATCATTTAAAGCACGAGGCGGACGGACAAACGCTTTCTCGGTGTAACGTTTCCTTCCTGGAAAGTTTTGGCTCCACTGCAGCATCCCTGGAATTTGGGGATGTGAAGATCACAGTGTTGTTACCTTCCGTGTCTAAGAATAAACAGCCTCACTGAAACAGTCTGCAGTGTTGTCAGGCTGCACCGACAGTTCGTAGCAAGGAAACGGGGGGTTAGTTTTTAAACAAAAATGCCAAAACTGGTCCAATTTCGGATTATGAAATGTGAATATTTGTTTGTCTTATATGATAGATTATTGAAAATAGTGGACTGTTTTCTGTCATTTTGGAGATAAAAAGATATTCAGCAGATTATTGGTCGAGATTAATAAGACATGATGATGATGAGGCTCCAGACCACATGTGGACTCACATTGTGGTTTAGGAAGATTGATTTGATTTATTACGTAGACTCAGACACCCTGAACAGTGAAGCTCAAACATGCAACTGAAATAACAAGATGAGAAACATCATTGAGTGGAGGTAGTCCTGTTATCTAGTCACCCCTAATTCATGTAAATGGGATGGACAAAATATTAGGAACACCTCTCAGTTCAACAGCAGCTCGGATTGCAGCCGAACATTGAAATAAATCAACACCTGACATAAATAAATATATATTTATATCTATACGTATAAAACGCCTTCAACAACACCGGAAGTCACTGGGGGTTTTTGGGGGAGGATCTCCTTCCACTCAGATCCTCCACCTGTTTCTCTTGCCAATGTAAACCAGCCACAGACACTCTGCAGCCCGCTCACACTAATGATGCTGCACCTGATTAAAGATCGGAAGGTTAATGGGCAGTGACGTCATGCCACCAGGTTGACCATCACACACCAGACTCACCTGCGGCTCCGGGGTGGTTAATCTGCTGGATGTGCACCGCGGTCGCAGCCTCCGTGCTGTGCTGTGCTGCGGTGTCTGTACCCGCTGGAAGAGCGTGGATGTCCGCACGCAGAGCGCTCAGTCCCCGGTGTGTCCGCCCATCAGTCCGGCTGCTCCTCCATCACCCCCCCACCACCGGCTCTGTCCTCTGTTGTAGCCTGAGGAGTGAATGATACACTCAGGTTAACGGTTACATCAGAGGGGACTGAGCGGAAGGGCGCCCCCCTGCGGTGCACCGCTGCACTGCAGGCAGGACAAAGATCTTATCTTTATGATTTTAATCATCTACAGACACACAAAAACATCCTTAAAATAGGCTTTACAACCTATATCAGGAAGTAAGTAAGCTATAATTGTTTCTATAATATTAAATATTTGTATTCATTAAATCATATGGTGTTTTATAAATAATACACGAATGCTTCAGGCCTGTAGATCAGCTGCAAGTCAATAACACATTGTAGGATGTGGAAACTAATTTGACTGATAATTTGTCCATTTGTGTTATTAGAGAGCTGACCTCTAATGTCCCACAAGAGGAGGCACCAAAACTTAACAGGAACGATAGAAACACAATAAGACATCCGAAAGCTTTCAATTATAAGGGTCACATGTGATGAATAAAAATGTTCACTGAAACTCACCTCAATTCAATATGTCACACAATAGAGAAGGAACAAACCCTAGTCACTAGAAGAGCATATTTTATTGTGCAAAAGCAATGTTATAGTTCCAGTGATGTTCAGGCAGAAAGAAGAAGAGAAGAAGCGTGCAGGAGGAGAAGCAGGAGGAGAAGCAGCAGACTGAAGGCTCGACACTGTGACAGAGAGGATGTGTGTTTATTGAAAGAGTGTGCTGGTTTGGATTGTACAGGTGAGTCTGATGAAGGAGGTCCGGCAGTGAAATCAGTTCCACTTCAAATATAAAGCAAAGGAAATGAAGAAAGAAAGGCAGTTTGATTCAAGTAAACACATGTTTCCTTTAAGGTGGAACGTTGGGCCCAAAACAAAAAGCAACACCATCAATGTGCGCAAAGAAAAAACATTAAAGAGATTCAGTGTCAAATGGAAAAAAGTTTCCGTAAAAACAAGAAGAACAGAGGCAGTTTGATTCCAGTAAACAAATATTTCCTTCAAGTTTGACTATTTGGCCCAAAACAACGATGGAACAGCTCCCATGCAAATAAAATGACACGAGAAATGAAACAAGAGTTTTGTGTTAAAATATAGACACGAAAAGACAAATCAAAGTGATGTTTCCTCTTGTTGACGGCTTGAATGTGTTCTGAAACAAACAAACAATCATATCAATATTTAGGAGGATTAAAAAAGTACTTTACAAATCTGTGTATTATAAAAAATATACTCCAAATATGGCATCTGTGAGACGTATCAAAAATATCCCCGAGTCAGAAGAACAATGTAGAAAAAGGATGCAGGGGGGTTCCTGTACAGACGAGTTCATGGCACAGAGAGAGAGACAATCAGAGCCGGGTGTCAACAGCCAAGCATCCACGTGGTTCTCAGGACAGACTTTTCTATATGTTGGTGGAGGAGCGGAGGACGTGGAACCTCTTCAGAGTCATGCGGATGGATCCCAGCTCTCGATTCAGTCGCTCCAGACGTTTCTCTAAGGCCCCCTGAGGAGGAGAGGAGAGCCTCTTCATCACGTCATCAGTAAGAACAGTGTCAGATGTTCATATTAAACAAGTTTTACATAAAGAGGTCAACGTATGTAAAAGTTATCACTGTTTGTTTGCTTCTCTGCTTTCCTATTAAGCTGACGCTGGCTCGTCTCAGATGTCTTTATAAAAGGTCATCTGCTACAACAACAGCAAGCCCACGATGTTCAGGGACGCTGCCCTCCGGGCAGGCTTCCGGAAACATGCCAATCAGGAATAGCTGGGCTTTAAGGGAGGGGCTGCAATGTCATGCAAAGTTCCTTAATCGGTAACTCAGAATAAAAATATAGAGGCGGAGAAGATGGTGATAGTTCCCCTTTGAGATGAATCAATGCAGCTTCAGTGATGATCATCCGTGTCTGACAGGAGTCACCGGTGTCTTACCTCATCTAACCTGGTCTGTAAGCTCACTCGACCGCCTGATCCCGGCATCCGGCTCAGAGCTGCCTCAATCTGATCGACACACAAACAAAACAAACAGGATGTGACCAGCTTTAGGCTGACGAGTGGAAACATGCTGTGATGTGCTTTGTGTCTCAGAAAACACTCACCTGCAATTTCTCCTGCGTCAGCTCATCACACAGTTTCTCAGCTTCAGCCAGTGAACGCAGTTTGTCAAAGAGAAGCGGGGCCGAGTTCTCACAGGAGTCCGGCAGGTCCGATCCACCGCTGGCTCCCCTCTCCTCCCTACTCCCCCAAACCTGACCGTCCCCCTGGTAGGAGTCTCCGTCAGGTGGATTGATGCTGCCAGAGGACTCCGACTGCTGAACGTCTGCAGGGGAGAAGGAGAGTCTGATTCATTTCCTCTGAGGGGGAAGTCCTGAAGCTTCTTACACTTGATGAACAAATTACCATCTTCTTTGTCCGTTGATGTAAACTGGAGTCTCTTCCTCGGACTGCTGCTGTTGATCAAGCGACGCCGCTGGTCCACATGTCCACCGGACCTGCAGACAGAGTGATGACTCATTTATTCTGCAACAGAAACACGACAGCCGAGTGCTGCGAGTCCGAGACTCGACTCTAATCTGTGTATGAGACACGTCCCCGTATTTCTCTGCCACGTATTTGCTTAATTCTATTGTTTCTCTCAGCAGTCTCGTCTCTCCTCCCCTCAACGTTGGATTACGTTGCATGTGGTTCTGAGGAAAGTCCGATGTTTCTCACCTTTTGTGCAGGTGTTCCTCTCTCGGCATCAGGTGACCAAAAGCGGTGGAGTAGTTTTCGGTCGGGCAGCGCTTCGGGCTGGATTTCGCCGACCTTGGCATGAGTAAAGTTTCTCTCTTTGCTGGAAGGAAGTTAAATATTTTTACATTAAAACTTCTTATCAGCGAACCTCAAAATGTCCCCAAAAAGACAGAAGCTCACTTGTCAATTTATTATTCATCTGTCCCATTTAAATAAAACGACATAGCTCAGCAGCCTCCATCTGACCTTTGACATACATCACCTCAGTGAAAACAGATTCAATAGAAACACCATGAAGAGAGAAACTATTGGAGGCGTGTTGAATCTTTTTCCTGTGTGTACCTGATAAATGGGCAGGTGAGTGCACAGAGCAGTGGGTTGTTAAAAGACTGGAGAACCTACTGGGCGTAGCTGGCGGCATGTTTCTGTGTGCTTGAGGAGGCAGTGACGAGGATCTGTGGCGCTCAGGAGACAGACTCCTCTGAGGTCTCAGCAGTGCTGCAGGACGCTCAGGTCCCATGTGTGCGTCTCCTTGCCCGGGCAGGACTCCTCCGGGTTGGGCTGCTTCCCTGCTCGTCTGAGAACCGACTCGCTCCTGGATCGGCTCTTTGTGTCGGAGATCCACGAAAACAGCCGGGGTCCTCTGATTGTTGACCCCTGCAGGGTCAGAGCACACAGACGCAGTGAAATCAAGTCCAAGTCAGCAGCATGTGAATGTGCAGCAGGAGGAGCAAATAGCCTGTAAGAACTGAATAAGAATCTAAACTGAGATGCATCTTTTGTTTCTGTTCTATTGTAAATGTTCTGTATGTCAACCCCGTCGTTCTTTGACTGTTTCAGTAACACTGTCAGTAACAGCTTAACTCTGCTCTGATGTTCATATAGGACAGGTTTGAATTCAGTTCAGGTTTATAGGAATGATGCAGGATGTACATTGGAAACATTTTTTGGTATTTAATCTTATTAAATGAATCTTATCGTACCCGCTGGCTGGTTATTTGAAATGTATTCATATCGTTGTGTATTGAATCGATGTCCTCTGAGGTTTTGCAATAGGTTTGTACATGCATGTCGTTCTTAACATCTACAGGTTACAGTTTCCTCCCAAACAAAGGAGATCAGCCCAGTCTTTATTATGAATGACCACTGAGTTCTGACATTAGTGTCCTGATGAGCTTCCGGGTCAGAACGGGTCAAACTGGTTGCAGCCATCTTCTGCTGCTGGTGTCAGAAACAACAGAGAGTCACCAACTTCTTCAGAACCTCCAGGACACATCTAAACTTGATCCTAATAACTCCTTGTTAGAAGTATCGGATCATATAGCTCTAATTGTGGGCTTTAGTTTTAATGTAGGAGTTTTATATTTCGCCTCCTGAGTGAGTGTGTGTGATATCTGTGGTGGCCTCACAGGGGGCCCGGCTCTCCGTCGCTCTGGTCTCCTCCAGCTCTATCAGGGTCCTCATCATCGGCGTCAGGACGCAGGATCCGTCCCTCCGCCCGGGCTCCCCCCACTGGCCGACGCTCTGCTCCTGGTGATTGTGCTGGGGCAGAGACTGCTCACACTCTGGAGAAGACCTGCAGGACCAGGTCTCAGTGACTCACTTCACATCAGAACTAAAGTTGCTGAGGAAACATCAGCAGCACCAAACACCTACCTGACGCTCCCAGCAGCTGAGGAGGCGTCCACAGAGCTCCCGGTTCCTGAAGAATGATCGTTTATTGGATAGTGTGACTTCTTGTGGATACTCTTCCTGCCACCGTGTAGCTGGTCAGATACGGGACAAGGTGACCTCCTGCGGGTGACGTCTGGCTCCACCTTGCAGGCGCTGGGCAGCAGGTCAGGATGGTGGAAAAGACTGAGGACAAGTTAGCAGGTCTGTCAAGCATCTGATAGAATGTGTGTGTGTGTGTGTGTGTTATCCTCAATCCCGCCTGAACACAAACACCCAGGGAGGTGATGAGGTGACGGATACAATTAGCCAGCCATTGATATGCGTGATGTCATCAGGACACTGAAGAGCTTACCCAGCCCCGGAGGGTCGTGTGTTACTATGAGAAGCATGCCGGGCCCTGGCCTGGTTCTCATGCTCCAGCTGCTTCACCTGAGACTCCAGTTTGGAGACAATCCTGAGGGGACAGAGAGCAGCGTCACACTCCCTCATGACATCACAAAGATATAGGAGATAGTGATGATTAATCATTTAGTATCATATAAACCTCAAACACACTGATTCAACAAAGTTTAAAAACTGTACAGCATCATGATAAGAACCCCCCAGGAAACAGACAGGCTCTTCCTCTTCCTCCAACATGAATCTGTACGGACCTTCCTCATCCACTCATTCCTCAGTTAACCTCACTGAAAATCTTTTCCCCTTCACAGAGAAGAAATCATCCCTGAACAGCCTCTCCTATTAAAATACATCCGTCTGCTGCCGTGATGAGAATCCAACGTACCCCTTGTTTGGGCCTCAGTAGTGATCTGGATCTTCTGCAGGTTTGTGCAGTTTCTATGTGACTTCACTCAGCTCTCGTGACAGAAGTGTTCCTGCATATCTTACTGCACTTTACATCTGTCTGTTTATTCTGGACGGTGTTCTGACTCTCTGGCTGATCCTTGAATCATCCGCAGCCTTTGTGCTTTACTTCTGTCTAAACTTAGGATTCTCCAAACACTCAGAGCGTCGGATAATAAACCATGTCTGACCTCCAGTGCTGCAAGACACCAACCTCTTATTCCCCGTCTGTCCATGAAGACACTGAAAAGACTTCATCAATAGTCCATTCACTGCTTTTATTGGTGCCAATTTACAGGCGGAACTGAAACTGCAGGAGAGATTATCTAACTTCCACCGCAGCTCTTTAAGGAAGTTGCTGGAGGCAGCCAGTGACAATGTGATGCAGCTTAACACCAGCAAGACTCATAACTCTGAAAATATTCTATCTGAAAAGGACAAACACATTCAGATCCGGTTGTATGTTTGTGTCTGTAAAGATGAACCTAAGACTAAAGAGGAGACGTCTGACCAGCCAGTCAATGATTCATCATTTGGACTTCAACAACCTCCAACAGTATCAATGAATCCGAACCTGACACAACCCCGTCGGTCACGTTTGTACACAGTTAACCAACCAACCCACTCACCTCTTCAGTTCAGATATCTGATCATTGGCATCGAATAGTTTGTTCTCTGTGGACACCAGGCTGATCTGTCGACACAAAAAGGTCTTTGTATTAAACAATATGACACTAAACTAGGACTTCATTGACTAACGGCATGTGAAGAAGCTCCAGCTGCTACAACAGCAACACACATGACTACACAAGAACTTTTACTTTATGGCTATATCTAGTAAATGTATCTTGTAATGTTTCTGTTTCTGTAATGAACTGAAAGAACTATTTGACATATTGATGACAGGTCAAACACTAATCAGGAGGTCCATTACCTTCAGTCCCTCGTGCTCCTTTGCCAGAGAGTCGTATTCTCCAAGAAGCTGCGGACACAAGACAACACTCATGACACCAAACTACAACACTGTTGACGGAAAGGAATAAACTCCTACACATAAATATCTTTTCATTGATAACAGGTGTTATTAACTTGTAGTGTCACACAGCAAGCAGGTAGGAACTGGTGAACTGATACGAGTGTTTTGGATTGAAGAGATGGTCACAAACACGGCTTCAAACTCATGATGATGACTGACACTGCTCCGGATCAGCTGCTTGTCTAAACAGGTTTGTAAGTGTTTGATATGAAGTCAAATTAAAATAATTGGCTTGTTTCTGCTGCCCCCCAGTGGCCAAAATAATCAGTTACTGTGGGTTTAATTAATCACGTGTCAATATGAAATTTTACTGAATATTAACCGGATCATAATGTAGTCACATGGACAGTCGAGACCCTCTGATGGTGATTTGTTTCCTCTGGGTACTTTTCTTATTCTATCATATCCCTCTAACACTCACATCATGCAGCATCTTGTACTCCCTCGTCCTCTTGGCCTCCGTGTCCTCTGCCTCCCTGCAGGCCTTCTGCGTCGCCTCCTCCAGCTGCCGTACACGCGTCTTCAAGCGCGCTGCCGAGGCGTCTCTCTCTTTCTCTGAGCGTTTGCTTTCATCCAGTCGTTGCTGCAGGGATTTCACGGTGGCGCCGGCCACAGCGTAACGCTCAGGCCATTCCGCCTGGCAACCAAAACCACACAGAGATACAGGAATGAGATGGGTGCAACATAAAACAAAATAATTAATAATACTACATTTAATGATCTGACTCATGACAATGTGAGCACCGAACTGCCTCAACAACATGTCAGACCTGATATTCACAGGCGCGACCGTGACCTGATGACTCAATAACCAGCTGACAGGAAATACATTTCATGCATTATATTAAAACAAACCACTATTTCGAAAACAATTATACCAGTTTGTTCTCCAGTGAGCTGTTAGCTGCCTCCAGTTCCTGAATACGATGAGTGGCTGCGACCAGAGTTTCCTCTAGACGCCTGCACCTGCAAATGATATCAATACATTAGGAAAGAGTTCAAACACACGCTTACATTTCAACGTACTATAACTTTATTCTGTGTCACAGATCTTAACACAGTTAAATGTCTTTACATCAGCTGTTTACAGAACAGTGATCTCAGAGGAACACATACGTCTCTGTGAGCGCTTGGTTGCTCTTCTCCAAGTCCAGCGGCAGATCTCGGAGCTTCAGTTTGTCCCGCAGGGTTTGTATCTCAGACTCATAATACGCTTTCAAATCAGCCACATGTCGAGAGTGCTTCTGTCTCAGGTTCTGCCTTAGTCTGAGGATTAAACAAACAAGATGAATGATGCTGCTTACAGGAGACTATTAGAGGAGATAAAGTGGGAACATGATACCCACAGCAACAGCAACACAGTAAAGACGAGCATTAAGAATCACAGTGAAGTTCTACAGCCTGTGTATGTTACACTCACAGGGACAGAACAACAGGATCCTCCAGTGATGAAGCTCTCTCCATGTGCGGACTGACTGTTTGCCCCAGAGAAGCACCAGAGGCTGGACCAGGTCTCAGAGTGCTGGTGTGGGTGTGACTTCCCTCCTCCTCGCTGGCTAAGGGGACGCTGGCTCTGCGTTGCTGGCTTGCTGAGTGGGAGTAGGGACAGGAGGTAGACAGGACCGCCTGGGACGCATTTCCCCACAAGCTTTGCACTTTGGTTGGGGACGGTCCTGCAGCTGAAAGACTGGAGGTATCGGAGATACAGTCAGTGTCTCCAGGGTTGGGACTGCACTCCACCAAGCTGTCAGGGGTCACAGCGATCCCAAGTCTGCGGTGGACCTGAGGCTGCGTGGCAAACGAGGGGCTGCTGAAGTGAGAGGGCGACGTGAAGCCAGACGTATGATCCGACTGCTGTACGTTCACTGCTGGGTCCAAGGTCAACACCTGAAACACAAACAGGGGAGTGTATGTTAGAGGCTCAGCCGAGGACTAAACTGATCATGGTGTGTCAGTCATGTGACAGACCTGCGGGGACAAAGGACTGGACGTGACAGAACCCTCCCAGTCGGAAGGTTTACAGTCTCTTCTCTGTTTGTTCTGATAAATATCTCGGAGCGACATCCGAGGGTCCTGATGGAGCGTCTGAGAGATGGGAGGATATTAGAGAGGAGAGGTAAGACAATGCAGCAGACGAACTAAGGTGGCCTGGATGATCAGATCACACACGTCCTGAGTCCGTTCACACATGAGCTGACCAACTGTGATGGGATCTGTCAGATGCATCTTAACAGCGGGTCTGTGCAGGGCCTTTGACTCCTGGCTATTTTACCCTTTAGTTGCTTTGTTGAAAGGTAAACCTTTAAGAAGGTTTTTAAAAGGGATTCAATGTAATGCTGTTGAACCTCGTCTCTGCGGCCTACTCAAGACAAACACATCTCCTCAGAACAGTAACACACATCCCGATGAAGAAATGTAACTCACCAGATTCATTGATGCCTCTTGCAGGAGGTAAGTGCCGCTATCAAAGCTGTCTGGTAAAGGGTGATAGAGTTCACTCTCAGCCAGACGCCAATAGGTGAGGCCTAGGACAGAGGGAAGAATATATGAAAATATATGAATATATATATGTATACATGTATATATGAATAATTAACATCATTCTTTTTAGGGCTGCGTGATATGAAAAAAAGAATCACACAGTGATTATTTTGACAGATATGAGTCATTATCTTAGTGGGAATAATAAATTCTTTGTTTTCTTTGGTTTGCTGGTTTCTGTATCAGCAAGTCTGGAGATTTGATTTGCAGGCTGGAGCATCTCTGTAGCCCCACAACTTTAATCGTAATGTTACATTGTGACACATTTTATCCTGATGAGTATTCACACCTGCCTCGTTTGGAGCAGTTAGGAGTGTTTTCCCCCCAAAGACCGTTTTGTTTACTCAGGATTAAAGCCCAAATTGTACAGCAGTGCCACCCTACTGCCACTTGTGGTACTGCAATAGGTCTTCAGTGACAGACAAAAAGTATTGCTGACTTGTTATCTTTGCACTGGCCACATCTCGTTACTCAATGTGTAATTGTTACCTGATGCCTCGGACGTCAGACTGTCACTCCTCGTAAGGGGAAAAGAGCCGGATGACGGCCCGGTGGGTCGATGCTGAAACTCAGAGAGACGAGAAGACTAGACTCAGCAGCAGTACTGAAAACAACATCAACAACACTGCAGATGCAGGGCAGATTAACATGAGCAGTGTTACCAGGTGGGGAGTTGTACCTGGTCCCGGGAGTCTGTGCTCTCCAGGGGGTTTCGTCTGTGGGATTTTCTGGGGTTGAGTGCCTGCTCCAGGAACTCGGGGCTTTGGGGTGAAGCTTGTCCTGCCTTACTCTTCTTGGGCCTGAGTTTCTGCCTCTGGGCCCAGGAGGTCAGAAGCTGGCTGGTGCTGCAAACAGAGCATGTGAGAAGAAATATCAGATTTAATGTTGCCTAAATCATGTGTATTTGCATCTGATACAGAAGTGAGACAAACCCAGATGTTCTCTGCTGGTGGACTAATGGATTACGTTCCTCCTTTCCAAGAGGCCCTTTGTTGGAAAAAGTCTGCAGGCACGTAGTCACCGTCTTTGTGTCTTCCTGGATGTTAGGGGACCATTGATGCTTCTCCCTCCCTTGACCACCATCCTCATCTTCTCCTGGTGACCCTGCAGCTTCCAGACATGTTTCCCAGGCAGACAGAGTGCCGTAGCCACTGCTGAGCACTGTGGTTGCCCGCTCCTCCCTCTGGATGGTAGCCTCTGATCTCTGGAGCGGGGGTGAAGGTGAGCTAAAAGGGGAAAAGGCAGGGGCGGCCAAGCTGTCATTGTCACTGGCCACATTTCTGGGGCCTGTGCAGTCACTGGAGGTGAGAGGGAAAATAAAGTCCTTTGTGTCGGTGGTAGTTTTGATCGCTGGACATGGAGAGAAGTCTGCATGTGTCTGGACACTGGCCTGGCGGTTCTGGAGCTGAACGAGGGCTTTAATTTCATCCTGAATCAACTGGGGTGGAGAAAGCACACAATGTTTTCACTTTATGAACAAATCATCTGATCAGACTTGATTAAACGCAGGCGTACCTGTATTTGGCACTGGTATTGTTCTTGTTGAGCGAGTATTTGCCCTTGGTATTGCTTTTCAACCAGCTGAAACAGATGCAACCATCGGCCCTGTTGCAGAAAAAAGGAATCTATAAAGATGTGTCTCAATTCAGAGGGCTGCATCCTCCAAAGGCTGCATTTGAAGGCTGAATGCATCACAACCAATCATCATCACAAATTCAACCTCTGTAATGATGCTGCATGTTGCACACTTGGTATTCATTCTCTAAAATCACCTGGAATTAGACAATTTAAGCCAACAACTCTCAAATCCAACCCATATGTGTTCAGCACATCTGGACTTATTTTTGTACACTAATAATGACCGTAGAGCATCCAGGTGATTATTTCATGAAGCTGATTATAATGGAGGTCAATGCTGAGAAGAGCAAGTGACCCCAAACTTTTCAACGGTGGTGTATAACGAGTTGTCAGTTGTCTGTCCCCTGCACATCACATCCTGTATCTGTGAGTGGCGTTTATCTGTCTTACTGTCAGGTCTAATTAACACCAACAATAAGCGACAGCTCAGGAATGAGGCTGCAAACTTCACTTGCAAAAGCACCAGCAAGTACAATCTCATTTGCACATTCTACTATAACTATTGTCTTCTGAGCTCTGCAACATCTTCCCACCTCACAATCCTTCCACATCTCAGGGTCCGTCTCTCCACTGCTCTGGATCTCCTGCACCAGGGCCCTAAGGGTCTCAAGGGAGCTTGGGTTGATGAATGGGAGATTCTTCCCTTGTTCAAATGCTTCATCTGTGCTCAGACACAAACTCCTGCAGTAAAACCAGACAATACTGAATCACACACTGCAGCATATTGTTGTCATATGTGGTACAGATTAATGGTTCTCTAACCAGAAATCATTTGTAGGGGCAGTATTGGACACTTTCATGGCACAGCATCATCCACTTAACTTTGTCTACAGTAACTGCACCTGATCTTGTTGCATGCTGGTGTGATGTCTATGGGCCGGCTCTCCACAGTGCCTCCTGTTGTTTGGGAGGCTGTGTGTCTGTCCTCGGAGACAGCCGGCCCCGAGGCCGATGTCCCCTCTGAGGACACCAAAGATGTCTCACTCTCCTTCCCCCCATCCCCATCGGCAATGACATGGCAATGGCTTAGAGCCCCCGAGCTGGACACATCCTCAGAGATACTGTCATCTGTGGACATTTTTATGGACCCATGCAGGGGGGGTCAGTCTGATAGCTAGAAACCAAGAGAGGGAAGAACAAGAATCCAGGGTACTTGTGAAAAGTCTGAGTGTTATTTTCCCTGTAATGTTACTTTAATCATGGTTATCTATCACTATATTCATGTGAAGCAATCAGTGCAGGTAAAACTTTAATTGTAAAGCAATTTGAGTTGCATTTATTGTAATAAAAGGTGCCATGAAAATAACATTAATAATAATACATGTTAACGTTCACTTCCGGCCAAGACCCATGAATAGTATTTTCCTGTATATGTGAGCTTGTCTGAACTGGCCAGGTTCAATTAATTAATTAACTTTAACACCTGCTGGTCATCCGTCCGGCTTGATTAGCTCCATTAGCTGCGGTCGCCCCAGTCAGCGGAGCCCGCTAAGTTAGCGGAAATCACGTCTCCTCCTCCCCCTGAGTCGGTTAAGTTATCCCGCTAACATGCTAACAGGCTCTGGTCAGTCGTTGGTTGGGTACGCTAGCTAAGTTTATTAAATGTTTGTACGAAACGTTACAGCGTCGACAAGCTGGGCCGCTTGGGGGGAATATATAACACACAGCCGAAGAACAACCCGTGTTTAAAGGAGGGAAATGTGAGGCAGATATCCCATTCAAAACAATAACGTCAGATAACCTACCCGTTGACTTGTATCATCATGTCATCCATATTTCTCTGTGGGCAGGCTAGCTGCTAGCTAGGTGCTGCTAGCTGGTTGGCTGCTGCACTGCTGTAACGAGCGCAGCCTTCTGCCACGCCATTGGTCAACACGAGCTCAAATCTGCTGCAGTGTGATAGGCCGTCAATCTAACTCCGTGTTTCCCATTGGCTACTCGCGAAGAGAGAAGCGTGCACATCTGGTGGGACAAAACAAGTTCATATTTACTTTGTGACTTCCTATCAACTAGCTGGACTACTTTAAGTTATTAACATTTAATACCTCCATAGATACAAACTTGTAAATAAAGCAGATACAATTAAGTTTATCAAGCTGGCCTCACATATTGAAATATGATATATAGTAATGTTGGATATAAGCAGTGATGGACAACATTGTGATGGAGGTCTGATGACTGCAGAGCATTTAAAGATGCTTCTTGCACTGAAGTACTCAAGACGAGCAACCATCAGTGGTGCATTGCCACATGAAGTACATTTACTCAGGTACTGTACTTGAATCATTTTAAGATACCTTTTAGTTCTTCAATATTTCCACTTTATTCTATTCTTTATTCCGAATTGTAAATGCAGCCCCTCAAAAAATATCTGCAATATTTAGTACCTGTTCTATTTTTCTTAAATGTCCCCACTGTGGGACTGATTACCTCATCTTATTTACCATACCGTGTCCCTTACTGAGCTTCTGTCTGGACTGTCTCGGATGTCGGCGGATTCCTGACGCTGTTAATGTCCGTGAACTCTGCACAGCTCCGGTGCAGGAGTGGAACAACATCTACCATCTATAATCTCACTTCTTCTGTGTGAAGGTCCCACTCTGTCTCTCACTGACTGTTGCTGGTATTTCGAACTGCTTTCATGTACCGGCATTATTTATTGTACTTTTTGAACATGTGATCAGTGTTGATCGTCTAAAACAAAATTAATCACAATGACAACTTTATTGAAAATACAATTTATTACACTGAGTAATAAATACATACAAAGATGCAAGTAACAGCATTTTCCTTTTTTGTTTTGTTTTTAATACCAAAATCAACCTGAACACAGATGAACTGATGCATTCGGTACATCTCTGTCCCTCACTCACTCAGTCATGTGTGTTGTTAAGAGTCTGAAAAACAGACCGAATACTATCAAAAAGAATTCCTCTCCCTCTACTCCTGTACAAGCCATGCAGTGTCTACAGCTAACCCACGGGCCCGTTCGCATGCACAAATCAATGTTTTAAATATGAAGTCAAAACTAAGATCCCAAAAAGTGGGGCATAAAAACACATGACGTTCCCTCATTTGAATTTGAATAATCCACATATGATTTAAATGATCCTGAACACACACCCCCCTCCCCCATAAGTCATGAATTGTATTTTCCCCCCTTGAGCTTGCTTCCCTGTCCTTTGTTCCATTTTCGTTTGCAGGGAACGCCATACCACGAGACGCACGCTGTTAGTTCTTCTTGCACTTGAGGAATGTGTGTCTGTGGCTAGGACCTTGCGTTTCTCTCAGTCTCGGCCAAGCATTCACGCACCAGCCCTCTGGCGTGGATTATTCCTTTAAACAAAAGATCACAAACATGTCAAAAAAAATAAACAGCCCTGGGTTAGTTGCGTATGTCCTGTGTATCAACGTACCTCTCTTCAGTCTCTCCATTGCACTCTTGCTTCCGGCGTACGTGGGCCTGATCTCCTTTCCCAGCTCCTCGATGATGGCCAGCAGCTCTGCATATTTGTTCGGAGGCACTTGGCTACCAGTGGAGCCCTGGAGTGAGAGCAGGCAGAGTAAGATGAGCCAGATTAACACATGTTTTTTTATTGTATGAAGAAGACACTCTGATCCACAGAGTCTGACAGCAATGCAGGAGGAGGCTACAGTTCTTTGTAATCAATTACAATAAAACATGAGGCGCAAGACTCCTGTGATAACAAATCTAACACACATAATGAGACATCTGACGCTTCAGTAACTAATATTTAATTTAATTTAATTTAATAGCACTAATTTATGGGAAAAATGCGTTTCAGTGTCTGCCTTGTGTTTGTTTGACAGATTGAAATGTGTTTTATATGTCTAAGCTTTAGGTGGGAAGGAAACCCTATTCCCCTATTGGGAAGGAAATCCACAGGTTAGCAGGACAATGACAGACTAACAACCTGGATCTGAATCACAAAATTAAGTAATTCTCTCTGAAGTTTCTTAATTAAACTAATTAACAAGTCAGTTTGTGGAATAAATCTTACAGGAGGCCGTTCGTTTTGGGCGTAAAGGAAGTTGTATTGGAAGGGCTGTTATTAAAATGAAAGAGAATGTCAGTGACTACAGAATGTAACTTCTCAGGATTAAATTGGAAGCACATTGCATTAGGGGTAGTGTAGGATTCACTATGTTGGGAGCTTTACTGGACAAAAAGGCTCTGCTGCTTCACCTTTGACACTTAATTTTAATGGTATTTTGTCATACTACAGTAAATTATTGGAGGTCAAAACGAGATTAACATATTGCTCAGATTACCTGTGAGAATCCCAGAGACGGAGGGCCGTAGTCACTCAGAAGGGGCCTGTAGGACTGCAACGTGGCCAGGTTGGCTGCTGATGGAGACTGGAGGTTCCCAACTGTGGAGACATCAGTAATTACAATTCATCAAGCTGCGAGCGGCAGCGTCTTTTGTCTTTAAAAAATATTTAATAAAAAATAGATCGATTTACTGCTGCACCAGTACATTAAACTAAGGCTACGATGTGGCCTCCCAAACAAGAACATCACCAAACTCTGTAATATTATCTGGCTATATATAAGAAACGGCAGTTACTCCTCATGTCTGATTCTCATTAGTACTTGAAGAGCAGTCTATCTGAATGTTCTTCACCTACTACTCCTACTTTTGCACTCTATTGTTAGACTATAACCGTCCTGCAGGTATAAACCCTCTGCTCAGCCCTGCTGCAGTACCATCCCTCCACCACCAGGTGTCCTCGAAGAGTCATAAAAGAATTGAGAGGCAGATCAATCAGCAGCTCCGACCGGGGAGCATCATGGAGGAAACGGAACAAGGCTGGCTCAAGAAGACACAAGTGATACATTTTTGTCACCGTGTAACGGCACCCAGCCGGCAGGACCGGGACCCCGGACGACGCCGAACCGCACTTTCGGAACCGTCGCCTCCTCGTTTCACATGTGTACCGTATTTCTCCGCTGGTCGATGTCGCGGACGGCGCTCTTTTACATTAGTAATAATGGCGGATATGAATTAGCCTAGCTCCCAGGATCTGACCCTATATATATAACTGGACAAAAACTACAGACACGGTCTTTCTCCAGGTATTCTCCGAGACCCCGAATATAACCGTCGATTTAACCAACGCATACTTTGATTTAGTCCGTTGTTTTCTCCTTACCCTGGTTCCCAGAAGTTCCCGGAATGTGCTGATGGACATTGGGTTTATAAGACATCCCCAAAGACATTGTAAATTAAAGAAATAAAAAAGACCCGAAATTCAGTGAAGCGTCTGTCTCTCACTTTTTGTTTACAACAGCGGCACCGGCAAATATGGCCGTCACTTTATATTGACACCCACTGTGCTTTCCAGCACCGCGGAGCTCCATCGCGGTTTGTCAGGAAAACGAAGAAAAAGCTGATTTACACGATTAAGCGGCGGAATTCCGTCGCGGTTTGGCGGAGTTTTAACGCGTCTTCGACCCGCGTTTATTAGAAAGTTAACCGGCACTTTTAATAAAAATAAAAGGAAATCTTAAAAGACTTTTAACACGTGAAGTCTTATTTTGAAGTAATTTTTAAAACCACATTTCACGTCGGAAAATAAGATGATGAACTTTGCGGAGGTTCATTTTGTATTTTCTCTGATAGTAAATTATTAAAAACAAAAAAAGCAGATACCTGTCTGAGAGGGCGCATCCATTGTTAAAAATTTTTTTTTTATATTAATAAATAAGTTTTATTTTGGAGTCATGTGTCTGGAGATCTGCTCTTCCTCCACTCAAGTAATGTGAGGATGAGTGGTTGGAGGCCTTTATATCCCCTCACTCCCTCCGGGCCACATGGTCGGACACAGGCAGAGGGTTTGACCTTTGACCTGGACCCCCACAGATGCCCCCTACATAGATACAATACATACTAATACTTTATTAAACGACAGTATCAGTATCCAGCCCCATAGTGCTGATCACCAAAATACACCAGTATTTATAAAGTCAAAAACAAAAAAGTCCAATAAAATAAAATGGTATTATATTGAAGCTCTTATGCATGCATAATTTTTATCTACTGTTCTCCTGTTATAACAAGATCATTTGTTTTCCCATAAATGTCTCGAGTCACTTTGAGATAAAGACATAAATAACTTAAATTAGCTCGTTATCTGAGATAAACAAATGAATCAATGGTCCTATGGGTTTCCGTAGCATTAAATAAGTTAGAAGGTGAAGGATCAAAGAGGTGTCCAATAGTAGGAGGCTGTTATCAGGATATATGTATGGAACAACTTTGGTTTCAAGCATTTTGATGAAAAATACAATATTTAATCTTGATTATAAAATTGGCAAATATGTGTTGAGGAAGTTACAAACCAAAGTTGTGTACAAAAACAAAAAAGAATAAAACTAAATATAAATATGCAATAAAAAAGTGAATTAAAGTGTTAAAATGAACTCTTTCACTGCTGTATAGAATATTAACCCCATTCTGAAGCTGCCAGGACGGATGACTCGGTTTCTAACCAACTCAAAGTTACTGGTGTTAAAAACATTTTAGGACTGTGAGGTAAATTTTTCTCTGAAACTTCTGTGTACACATGAACAATAATAATTTACATCTATGTCTAAATGTGAAACATTGTCTAACTAAAACAACAAGTGCTTGTGAAACAAGCTCACAGGACTTTTCCAAAACTTCTTCAGGCCTGGGAATGACCATTTTTTAATTCCTTGACTTTTCCAGGTTCGCAGGGCCATTCCAGGTTTTCCATGACCGTATGAACCCTGCATGTGGTCTGTTTTCATGGAGGGCGTCCTGGGTTAGCTGGATCAGTCGATGACGGGCTCTGTGTGGTCAGAACGTAGCCCCCCATCCAGTAACCATGTTGGCCATGATCATGTCTAGCCTGTGCATCCCCACGAGGACCCAACATCACTTATGAGCCCACCTGATGGTTGATTCCAACCTTCTTTATTTGCCTCTGTTCAAGCCGTGATGATCCGGTGGTACAATCAAACAGTGCACTGAGGTAGAAGTATACCAAGCTTTATTGAGCATTGCACTCATTCATGTACAGGTAATGTTGATTCTTTTGTACAACTCTTGTCAGTAGTGCAACTCGTGCAGGGAGAAAAAAGGAAAAAGGTCCCTCAAGTGTTCCAGAAAGAGCCTCCGCCACAACATTTTTTACGGCATTCAAAAACAACATTACCAAGTCAGCAGCCCGTTAATGGAACATCTCAGGAGACAAAACAAACGCATGAGTTGTTGACGTATATAGGTGGACATTCAAGATTCTCCAATTAGAGCGCAGGCCGTATAAATATTGAGATGTGATGCATTGAAAATTTTCAGTTTCAAACCTTTTCCAAATGGTACAGAAATGCAAACTGGTAGGACACAAAGACTTCTTCTTTCCTGTTCCACTTATTTCTATCATGAACCAGAGAAAAGACTCTTCAGAGTAACTAATCCTCCTGTTGAACGTGTGTGAGAGTACAGCAGTACAAGAAGATCACCAGCAGCTCGTAGGACAGTCGGGGTGTCTAGACTTCGGTCTGCCCCTCTACCTGCA
The DNA here is from genome assembly GCA_901007825.1 of Macroramphosus scolopax. Lineage (NCBI taxonomy): Eukaryota > Metazoa > Chordata > Actinopteri > Syngnathiformes > Centriscidae > Macroramphosus > Macroramphosus scolopax. The sequence goes on from CAAKHC010015180.1 coordinate 28,664, forward strand.
GTTTATATTAACCAGACGAGGTTCACTATCCAATCATAGAACGTATCGGCTCATGACAGCTGAAGTCAGGACTGAAGACGTGTTCAGGGGCTGCAGACGTCGAGGAATGAACATCATTAAGAGGAGGTTTAGGAGGACTGAGTTCTGGACATGCAGTTCAGTGTGGAAACAGGGAGAATTATTGAATGAAGAAACACTCCGAAACATTTGTAATGAATTCACCTGGTTTCTGATTCACTCCATAAACAGACCGTTTGTTCTGCAGAAACATGTCGGGTATCGAGTACCCGGAATAGAAACGTGTTGGAACCTGAAGCCATTTGTACTGATACAAAGGCACATGTGACAAATTCCATCTTACAATACGACGATCTGAGACCGATGTGCAAAACAAAAGTGATTAAGAAGTTTATTCTGACAAAATCACATTGTGGTCTTTGTCCCTCGAGTTAAACAAAAGCAGAAAGTCAATATCCTCCATATTATGATCAATCTCTCCCTGCAGTTGTACTGAATGTCTGCGGGGGGACTCAACGCCCTCATTATATAATAATATTGGATTGTAGTTTGGCATTAAATGCCCGTTTTTAATGAATCTATAAGCAGTTCAGACTCCCAGCGAGACGATTCAGTTGTCTGGAACAAGAAGAAGTCTTTGCTTGCTACCAGGCGGTCTGGATTCAACTAAAGCATGAGCGAGGAGCGAAGAACTGAACAGCCACAGGCCAACACGCCCTCTGGTCGACTTCTCTCGACTCTGCCCCGTCAATACATCACGAATCTTCCACTCTGAATGTCAGAGGACAATACATCACCCGTCAAGTCATCTCAGGGTGATAACAAAGAGTCTCGAGGTTAAAAGGAAACAAAAAAAGAACCCTGAAATCTTTCTCTCTGTACAACCACGTGCGGATCGCCACAGCGGGGTGCGACGCCTCCGACCCTCAGAGACGATGGGGGGGTACGAGGGTGCAGAACGAGGGACAGCAGTACTGGAGACTGCAGTGCACGGAGAGAGAGACTGGTGGAGCCGAATCCCTTTAGGGTGGGATGTGACCTCCAGGGGTGGAGATGGGCCAGACTCAGGCCAGTGGTCCACTGCAGACTATGTGTTGGCTGCATGACTGAAACTTTGTGGGTGCAGCTGCTGCCTCTTTTGCAGCTCCTGCACAGCCAGCTGCTGGCACTGGTCTGATGTGGAGAGCTTGTTGATTAATGGAGACACACAGTTGGCTGGGATGATCAGTCCTGTGGAGCAAAGAGCTCAGAATCAACCATGAGTCTGCATATAAACCAGTAAGTTACAGCACATGTTAGGAGGATTAGATGACGACAAACTGTGCAACTGCTGACAGGAAGGCGACCGGGCAGATTAGCTGAGAGGCTGCGGAAGCGTTCAACTCACCGACTATCCTCTGTCCATCTTCGGTTCGGAGGCGGACGATCTGGACCTTCACATTGGTTCCACTGACGGGGGTGAGCACTTCCTCCAGCTCGTTCCACACACTGAGCACGGAGCCACACAGAACATAGTACGCCCTGCACCGCAGGCCGACCTCACACTGGAGACCCACCGACGCCTTCTTACAGTTCCCCCGCCTGCAGCAGGAAACACACGCACAAAGATTTACAATCATACAGACAGGAACCATGAAAGGTTGTTCCCAGGTATCTCCAGTGTACATACCAGTAAGCATGGGAGCAGATCTTTGCTGAGGACTTGTACTGGTCCATCCAGTGCTGCTTGGCGTCTTCTGATAAGACCTAACGAAACAAGAACCCAGAGTCAGCTCAGGAACACTCCGTGTCCGTCTCATAGTGAGTTGAAATGAATTAAAAACAGTGTGAAACCTTTTTGAACTTCTTCTTGATGTCGGCGTACGCCTCCAGCTTGAGCTGCCTGCCCGTGTTGGGCCTGTAAACCAGGAACAGCCTCTTCTTTGTGTTCACCTCTTTGACCAGGATGGACGTCTTCTTGTTGTTCCTCATCTAACAATGACACACATGTTGTGATGAAACCGACACATCACATGTTAGACACGCGGTCCTGCTGGTGGACCAGTGACCGGTTCACGCTTTATAAACGATCCTGTGAAATCAGTTCCGCACATTAAATCTGAACGTTACGTTTCTGCATGAGACATTTAACACACATTCTTCCACCGTTTATCAATCTCTCATTTAATAACATTCAGAAGAGTGCAAGCAACATTTGGTTGCTCTCTTGATGCAGCAGATGTGTTTCTGTTTGAAAGTCTCCGTCTGGATTTTGTTTTGCTGAACAACCACGTGACACTTGTAATTAAAAGGGAGTTCTGCATGTCGACGGACAAGCTGACGACGTTTCTACAGACCATCATCATGCAGACTCTTCTGCTATGGAAAGGTACGATGCAAAAGGTTTGTTACAGTCAGTAAGAGCGGGTTCACACGTGTCGGTGTCTACGTTAACAGACGAGACCGTTCACACTGCGTCTCAGCTGCGCAACAGAAGAGGAGGCCCGTCTATTTTTACCACAAGATGAAGATCGGATCTTTGACATCAAACCAACCATTTTGCATATTTTACTCCACTTGTGATGTGGATGTCTGTCAGAGCTGAGATGACATCATGTGGGCAGCAGCACATGATGTCCGCTGCTCCCTGGTTAACAGTAACAACTCGTCCTGCTTACTGACCGCCACTAAATGTTCATGAAGTTTACGGTGCACTGAACAGAAACATGTTATTGATGGTCATTAACAATAGGCAGAATCAATGTCGACAGAAGAGAGCTAGCGGCAGGTGAACAACACACTCCTCACGCTCAGCGAGAAAGATGAGACAAACACAAGCTGGTATCACATACCTGAACATAGAATCCATCATCGGCTCCACTCTGCTCCGCCCAGGCGTGCGTGGCTTCCTCCCAGGCCATCCCTCGCTCCACACTCACCTGCACCATGAGACACACAGAACTTCAGGTAACATTCAAGTCATCTGTACGAGACGGAGAGACGAGGGTGAACATAACCAGAGATGTGTGCATGAACATACGGTGAAGAGTTCAACGTGTCCAGATGTGGTGTAGCCTGGTGTCAGGAACTTCCTGCAGTCCACCTTCTTCACCTTCTCGTCACCAGAGCCGAGATCTGAGAGAGAAGAGGAGTTAGAACGTCAAACTGATGTTCATCTGAAGTTCTTCACATGGTTAGAACTTAATGGAATAACGCCCGTCTTACCCAGAATGCCCATGTCGTATCTGCCGTTCCTCTTGGCTTCCTGAATAACTGCTGCCAGTGTGTCAGAGAAGTACTGGAACAAGGCGTTCTGCTGCTGGACCTCCATGCCCAGAATACGGTTCAGGAACTTGCCGATGTTGTTGTAGTCTGTTGCAGGAACACGGAGGCATGAGAACCATTCAAACGGTCATTATACGTCCATCATAAATACAATTCAGTTTTTCTATGTGAATCCACATCTTTAAAGCACCTTTGTCCAGTGACAGCGTGCCGGACCGGTCCTCCACATTAATGAGCCCCACGCCTATCAACCCACCTTGAATCTCTACAGAGGAGAAGAACAGTTGTTACACGTCTACAATGATGAACAATAGTTACAACATCTGTGAACTGCTGGTGCAGCTACCTGAACAGTGTGTAGCACGTCACACTAAAAGGAAGTAAAGATGTTGGGAACATCGGGAGTCGTACCTTTGAAGAAATCCCCTTTGAAGCCGGAGGGCGGAGACACGAGCGGAGAGTCGAGCTTCACGATCGACTTCATCACAATTTCCAGAGCGTTCCTGCCGTACTGTGACAAGATGAACATGGATGAGGCACCGACAGATGAAGACATTTGAACAAACGTCTGAGAGAAGCTGTCATGTTCTCACTTTGTTGTCAAAGTTAAACCTGCTGAGATCTCGAGTTTCTGTCGCTCTTCTGTCTCCGTGAGTGAGAGCGCCCTGTGACAGAGAACACACACTTCATATCTACGACCTCATCTGAAGCTGGAACACAAACACATTGATCCTTCATTGACTTCTTACCAGGCTTTCTAATCTTTTGGCAACGATCGATGCAAACCTCTGCTCCCCTGCCAGCTCCGATATGAGGAAGACATATTCTGGAGCCGTGACCTGGTTGGACCTGTGAGTTCTCCCTGTGGACCAACAAGAAACCTTTCTGACTTCACACTCATCACATGAAAGAGGAACAACATCACAACTGGCCCAGTCCAGGAGGACACCGACTGTCAGGAGCTTCTATCTACTAACCGAACTGCTGGATAGCTCTGTCTGCGCTCCACGGCAGCTCCAGTGTCATGTGGACTCTCCGCCGCTGGTTCTTCACTCGCCGATCCGCCTGCAGAGATATTCCTGAGCTGGCGGCCTCCGAGATGATGGCGATGTTCTGGTTGAAGAGACGGATTGTAGTGTTCAAATACCACAGCAGCTGGGACAAAAGCTTTATAAAACCTCAAGAACATGGAGCCACTTATTGACGGCTGGTCCGAAATGTTTAGACTCAACACAGAATGGGAGACGGATGAGGGTCTGATTTCACACCGTACTGTCGCTGTGTATGTGACGCACACCGTCCTCATCGTCATGCCTACGCTCAAAGTTACCTTCTCTCCATCCATGAACCTCTGCTTCTCTGTGAGATTGAGGATTTCCACGGGGACATCCAGCTCAGAGCGAGACTCGTAGGTGATGGTGCCATCGTCATTACTGACCACGCGACCTTTACGGCCGGTCATCTGAAAACAAACGGACAAGATGAGCCGAGATAAAACTAGCTTGAAAATAAATGTCGACCGCAGGAAAGAAAAGGAAGCAAACTACAATTGTTTCTACCTCAGCTACATTTTCAGGTCCTCCCAGTTCATCGATGAGCTCGTCCAGCGTGTTGGGGGGAAGATTCTCCGCCAGCCGCTCGAGCTCCTCCAGCAGCTCTTTCTTCATCTTCTGGGCGTGTTCGACTGCGTCCTGACTCGTCAGGCAGCTGTCCTGAATCTCTGCCTTGACTTATTACCAAGCAAAAACAAGACACCCATTAACTCCTAAAGTAGAATCAAAGTCATAGCTCAGCATCGCCATGTGGCGCCGTGTTTACCTGCGGATGGCGTGCTGGGGGGGATAACGGGGGCAGTGAAAGCAGGTCGGGAGGAGCCCAGCCCGGAGGCTAACAAGGCACTTTGAATGGAGTCTGGATCAATACTCTTCCTTCTCTTTTTCTTCTTCTTCTCTTTTCCTTTCTTTGGTTCCTTTCTGATGAGCCAGGGATCTAAACAAAGACGGTAGAAAGGTTTGTTGCGTTCAATTAATAAGCTGTGAAACATCTCCAACGCTCAGCCTTCCTCCCGCTCCTCACCATCCTCCCCATCATCATCAGACTCGTCTCTGAAAGGGTTGAAGTCGTCGTCCTCGTCCGCTGAGCTGACTGACTTGAAGCTGTCGTCACTGTCCTTCCCCGACTCTTTGTCCGACTCCTCTGATTGGCTCTCCTCAGAACTGGTGCCCGACAGGCCGCCATGTTTGCGAGGCCTCTTTTTCTGCTGCTTTTTGACCTCTGACCCTACAGAGATGAAGAGACGTGAAGAATGAGGAGTGTTTCAACAGCACGTTTGTCGGCCTCAGAGGTTCAACTGTGGCATGTTTCAGCTCTGATCAGTACCTTTCCTTTTCTTGCCCTTCTGCTTGGGTTCTGCTGCAGTGTCACTGGGTGACGGGGTCTTCTTCGCCGAGAGGTCGATGCCGAGCAGGCTGTAAAGCTTCTGTCTGTCAGGTGCTGGGAAGTGCTTCTCAATCAGGGACTGCAGCACACCTCTACAACAGAGACACTTTATTACAGCGACGGCACACATGGTCTCAGCTGTGGAGGAAGAACATCTTCAGGTGTGGTGTAAGTGAGTCCGTACTTGGCGGTTGACACAAAGTCATTTAGCTCTCCTCCTCCTTCCTCCAGGGCCTCAAGTGTTCTTGCTTCTCCGGTGGACTGCAGACCGATCACCACACACTGGAGGAGACAGAGCCGGTCAGTGTTTTACACTCTCTCACAATAAGAGTTCCCCGCTCATGCAAACTGCAAATCACGAGTGAACAATGTTCATATATTTCCAGGCTAGTCTCACCTTCCCGTTCTGGACGTCCTCCCTGGCCAGCTGGACCACTCTGCGGACCTTGGATGCGATGCAGAGGTATTTGAAGAACCTCTGGTGAGCGGACCAGAACTGCCCCCACATGGACTTCTTCATCCGCTGCTCTGCATCCATCAAGTTTGCAGCCTGCTGGAACTTCTCCCGCGCACTCACCCACTGAAACAAGAAGCAGAGAACAAAGCAATTGATTAGCTGTGAGCACAAATAAAATGACTGAAGCTTTGGGTCTCAAATACCTTTCTAACCCAACGGGACAACAAGCTATATAAATACATATGTTTTAATGTACTCACCAGCCTGACAGACTTGTTGTACATGTGGATGTACTGCTGCGTCAGGGGGACCTCCTCAATCTTAAAAGTCACACCCGTAAAGCTCAACTGTCTTGCGATGTACATGCCCCTCAGTTTCATATCCATCGCTACTATCTCCATGGCACCAACTCCTCTGGAATGAAGAGACCGAGGAAAACATGTAAGACTTCTAGACACTTGCTGTTCTTCCGTTACTGATGATGTTGAGAGAAACCTACCTGCGCTCGACTGCTTGGATAAAGTTACCAAACTCTCTGAAGGGTGTTTTATGGCCCCAGATGCCCAAACGGTTCATGTAGGCCATGTTTCGGGGTTCAGAGGCGCCTGGATTAAAAAAACAAAGCGTTTGTCCAGACCTGGTGTATGTTTCTACAACCTACTGAAGAGGTGATGTCGTCTAATGTCGTCTTATGTCTACTCACCCGTCGCACTGGCATACACAACTCGAGCCTTGGGGAGTTTGTTCTGCAGCTCCAACACGGCAAGCCCAGTTTTGGTTGGTTTGGATGATCCAATCGGACAAACGTTTTTAGCTTTGTGACACTCGTCATAAACAATCTGAAGACGTCTGGTTAAGGAACATTGCTGAAAAGGCTGGTTCATCCCACTAAAGACTATAAAGTGTAATTGAGCTTAAATATCTAAAACAAGTCTGTCAGCACCTTCACACGTCATCTATGGAAGGATACAACCCCATCGTAGTCCTCTCCGCACCAGTGGAGCAGCTGTTCAAACCTGGTCTTGTACTTCCCTCCTGATTGGCTCTCTCCGATCAACGAGGAGTAGGTAGCAAAGATGACGCCTTTCTTCACACTGCCGTTGTGTTTTGAGGATATTTTGCCGTATTTGAACTGAAAACAGAAGAATTGAGTCACACTTTCACAACATCATCATCATCATCATCATACTTTCTGATTCAAGAGTCTTAAAATATCTCACCTTGTTCAGGGAGTGAACCTGGATGTTCTTGGCTCCGATGTCCCTCAGATCCCTCTCAGCATCGTACTTCAAGTCATTTGAGACGCTGAACCTAAACAAAAGGAATATTTGGAAGATGAGGTGCTTTGAGTGTGAAGCCACATAACATTTATAGTTTAACACAATGAACGGGATTTGCTGTATTTACCAAAGTGATCTCTTCCTGCCTAGAAGGTAATTCTCATAGATGATCCCTGCTATCGTCCGACCTTTCCCCACGCCGGCTCCATCGCCGATCAAATAGGCGGCACGATCACCACTTGGCAGGAAGGTCTCGTGTTGCTGGATGGGGAACGCACAATTAGAACTGCACGGATTTAACTGACTGGACACACAATCACGTTTAACAAAAGAGTCTACCTGAGCAGCATATGTGATGGCCTCCAGCTGCAGAGCAGACAGGCAGCCCCGGTCGATGACTTCCTCTGGGATGGTCAGTCTGTACCAAACCTCTGGCGGACTGACACTGGACAGGGAACTGGTCTCCACCACGGGGTCAGGATGCCGCAGGCCAACCTTTACTGTACCGACAAACTGACTGGTCAGTGGATTCATTTACAAACACCCATAGAAAACTTGCTTTAAGGTGAGTCCAAGCCTCTCGAGTTGTTCTCGAGACGCCGCTCTAACTAGGATGAGGGACAACCCGAAAACAAGTCGTCCGTGTTGTGTGTGTGCGTGTTCAAACGTAAGAAGCCAACAGAGCTGCCTTTGGCTCGCTATCAAAGTCAGCAGACGTTATTGTGCAGTGTAACACCGTTATTGTAAATTAATTTGGATCTGTGCTCCACCAACACAACGGTTATACGTACATTTCATAGGCATATACTCTGCGTAAGTCTCCGCATGACCCAATTCTTCCTCCTCTTCCTCCTCTGGCTCATCCTCCTCCTTCATCCCTGGCGGTTTCTGTACAGTGACAACAAATACTCTGCTTTTAGGCTCATAAATACCATGACTTCTCGAACATGTCAACATGTTCACCAGCACTCAGCGTTTTCCTTTAAATCAGTTTCATAAAACTCACCAGAGAATGTGAGAAGTTGTGCAGCTTGAGGTCTTCATTAATCCAGATTCTGGCAGCATCTTTACCCAAAACTTCCTTCTTGATGCCATTGTTCATGTCACCTGAGGCACAATTATAAAGTCATTGATATTAATTAAGAAGTACATCGAATGACTGCGTGTTTAAATAACTGGCTCGGACCTGTGGCTGTTGCCGTGGCTACTGGTGGAGCGATGTCAGGTGGCAGCTTTAGCTTCATGAGCTCCATCAGACTGTTGCCCTTCAGGCCGGTGCTCCTCACATTACCGGTCCGAAGGAGGTCTTTCAACTGAATCTGTAGCGAAGAAATATACAGTCAGAATTTTACCAGAAGGTCTATGTTGTCCTGTATTGTGATCCGTGCTTCTGCCACTGTTATTAAAGGCTCATGGATGAGAGGAACAAACTGGGACTCACCTGATCTCTGTTTGAAGGCACTACTGTGGACGCTGAGGGAGGAATACTTGTAGAGGAGGGCGTCGGTGAACCTCGCAGGGCTGAGTTAGCGACGTGGACCACCTTGGTGACAGTTATGGTGTGTTTGATGGGGTGTGTAACGGACTGTTTGGTCACAACAGCTCCTAGTGATGGCAACTGATTCAGCTGATTTAAGACGAACGTGGTGGTTGATGGCTGAGGTTTCTGCTGTTGGAGAAGGGGGGGAGGGGAGGAAAAGTTCCTTTAAATACACATCAGAAAACAAACTTCACTTGGGACATAAAAGGTGCGTATGATTCCAGGAACTTATGTTCGGTAATCTCACCCTGATAGGGACTAAAGGTACCGGAGCTGGAGGTTCAGTTCGGACGGCCTCCACCGATTCTGCCCCCAGGCCAACATCCAGGGCACTGATTGAGATCGACTGGAGGACGGACAGAAGGACAACATTAACATACATAAACAATATACAAATCTACAAGGCCAACAACCCAATCTTATCATTTGTAAATCCTCCACTGACATCACATACAAGTCTTAATTGATTTCCAAAACCATGAGAAATGTGTTCAAATATGCTTTTGCCCAACTGAATCTCTCCATTAGGCATTTATGATATAGACACACTTACCACTACACATCAACAGATATTATCACTGTAAATATGCCTGAATGTTTTCATAAAAAGGTCCATGCAATATTTCCTGGGAAACTAAAGACAGTCATAATAATAAAGAAAGTGAAACTCAATTCCTTGGTGTTGAAAATGAAATTGAACAGCTTTGTCTTCATCTCAAGCTCCACCCCTCCACCAAGTTCCATAAAAATACACTGTAAAAGAACAGCCAACAACGGAAACAACCACCCTGTTTGGAGGCTGTAAATATCATCTACTCCAACAAAGTGTACTGAGGATGGTCTTACTTGCGGGGCTGTAGAGGTCTGCCCAGCATCCTGAGAATCAACATCAAACAGGCCGAAGTCATTGGGGCAAATGCCACTTTCACTGAGGGCAGCGAGAAGTAAATCCTGTCCAGGATCCATCTGCAACGCAAATGTACCAAACCAAGTTAATAGTATTTATTTATACATTTTTCCCCCTAAAACTATAGATAATTTAAAAACTGTACCTTACTACTTTCTAACTTCAGTAGCACTTAGACGCCGAACTTGACTTTAATCTGAAGGTGTTTACAGAGGGCATTGATCATACTTAGACGTTCTTATTTATAGATTTTATTCTCCAAAAAAATGTATGCATCTCGATATTTTCAAATTAATTTTGTGATATAAAACAAATAACCAAAATCCTATTTGTAAAAGCCTTCCACTCTAACAAGAATTTTGAATCAGTTGTTTTTCGTAATTAACATCTGTGTTCATTAAATGTATATAAGCAAAGTATATGTGCACATTTACACAAAACATTTCAGACGACATTTACAGAAAACAATTGTGCTGATGCGAGAAATCAATTGGGGAAGTTTAATGTGGATATCTCTTTATGAGAACTTGCTACACTGTCTGCTTGTCCCAACATGAAGTTACTTTCTGTTTTCATTGTGCATCCCAGTGCCAAAATAAATCAAATTCCTAATTGAGATATTGGATGACGAATTAGTAGCTAAAACCTCCTAGCACATCAATGATAACACATTCAAATAAGTTGTTATTGGCAATAGATTTAAGTCAATATCTGCAAAGGTGCATGCAAAAAAAAGACAAAGACACCCCCCCCCCAAATTAAAATGCAATATTAGAAACACCCACATGTAGCACACGTGTGGGATAAAAGAAATTAATTAAGATCACAGTTTACAAATGAGAAACAAACCTGTTTTAATTTCAATAGTTTTACGGTTCTTCGGGATTTAAAGCTAATGTAGGTAAAATGTTAATCCATTTAAATGTTCACCACGACGCATCTCTTCCAAAACAAAAACACTCAAATGTTACACTGACTCAAGATACCCGCTTTAAATGTACAATCATGACTAACCAGACAAGAGTTATCCATTGGGCTCAGCGGCGTTAACACACCGGCACAGGACCGATACTCGCTCCAAAGTGACCCAAAACAAGACACGTGTTTGCAATGCCCTACTTTGGTTAGCACTTCCTGGTCCCTCTGACAACATCGCTCCCCCCCTTGACTCCTTCTTAGCACGACAGGTTACAAAATGATTCAATCCAAAGAGCACATTGCATGCCACAATCTACCCTAAATGCAATAACATTTTTAAGGGTTATTGTTAGCTATGTTACAGCTGGATCGGGACTATGACATTACCAGACCGGCTAAACTGGCCTGTTTCGACCAGGGTGACACAGCTTAGCAGCGCTAGCTAGCTTACTTAACCGAAAGCTATCGTGCGGAACTCAGACAATTTCACATTTAGGACAGTGACAAGGCTCTGAATTCATATATACAGAACGAATAGATGTTACTAAAATGAGGCGTCCCAGGTGCTAGCTTAAAAACAGTTATCAAGCTACATGTGAGAAATCTAACAGCCGTTATCGCTATTTACAGTATACACGGTGACTTGATCTGGCTTACAATGTCAGTAGCTTTCCCCTCCCACCGTCGTCATCACTCACACGGTCATATTTTGCTTTAATTACCTGTTGTTCAGGTTATTTTCTGCTAACTTTATCCATCATTGCGCTGCACGTTAGCCGGCGCTGCGTTGTTAAAATGGCTCGAGTTCGGACTAACTTATCTACGTTAAGCCGGAGCGGCTCGATATTAACGTTAGATAACAACTTCAGTGGCGTTGGGAAGCGAAACGACGCTTACACCCAGTTAATAAACAACCCCTGTGCCTCACCGTTTGTCCTTCCAGTATATTGCACGGCAGCTGAAGTTAGCAGGTTGCGCCCTCGCATTGTTGTGATGTTGTTGACTATGTCATTGCTGCTACTAGCTAACATTAGCACCTAGCAGCACTGGAAGGTAGTCGTAACGGCTGCTTGTAGTGAAAACTAAATATTTCCTTCAAGTATCACCATGTAACGACGAATGGCGTTTTCATGACGGGAGAAGTCATTGTTAAACTGCTCCAATGTTGCATTGAACTTACTTGACAGTTGAACAGCCGCTCCGGGTCGCAGTCGGCGCCGCTCGTCAGTTCGCTTGTTGTCCTCTCCGCTCCGCCGCGCTCACGCCATCTTTTTATCAAACGCTCCGCCGCATGCTGGTCACGTGACGTGCAGGCCGCCAGCGGCTGGTATCGCAGTGAAACTCTCCGCCCGGCAGCGATGAAAAACAGCTTTCGATCGGCTGCAAGACGTCCCTCCGCGACAATACACCGACGAAATCGAAAATTGTAGCATCTCCGGGCTGTTTAGCGCAAACGACAAACATCGCAGAGTCAGCGGGCTAATACAACGTCACGTGACCTGTCGAGGTCTAAAGAGGAAGTGACGATAGCGGGTACTTCTTCTTCGACGTGCTCTCTCAGGAGGGAACATGTGGGTTTACTGACCACAGCAGGACCAGAATGGGCACATAGCCTGATTACGTTTTTAGCAATAATTACAGAATTAAATATTAATTAATTATACGTAATAAACCATAGTAAACATGACTAAAATTAACGACTTGTTCATGCCAAAGCAGCTCTACAAGAAAACCTCCGATTTTATTATTTTAGTACAATTTTCATTTCAATGATCATCATACAGGTTGTGCTGTGGGGAACAGGAAGAGAGAGAGTGATGGAGGAGATTTCTCATTTCGTACATTGCGTTATTAATGTGAATGCTGGAGCATTCACATTCTTGAGATTGTTTTATTTATAATTTTTTTGCTGGTTAAAGTGCTAGCACTCACACGTTGAGGCCCTGTTGACTAACTGACTATTTTTCTTGTTGGAAAAACAAAATTCTTCACTCTCATAGGCGAACACACACCATCTGTCTCTCTCTCTCTCTTTCTTCAATTTTTTTGACAAGTTTGAATGAAATGGAGTTTTTCTACTTAGTGAACTGTCTGTTTCCATCAGTAGGTTGTGGCTGCCAGTGGCAGTCTGAGTCCACATGGTGGCGCTATGGCTTCGTGTTTGCCTGTCACATATTCCTCTGAAACAGAGCTTCCTCTTTTATCTTCGACCCTGTTCACAACTACACTGAGATGCGTCCTGCGTGATTTGATCACAGGCGCCTCGAGTGAAACTTGTGATAAGATCCCACTTCCATGCTCTCAGTCTCAGAAACTGTTACGTCCAGGTTTCCAGGTTTTAAGTGGGCAGGTATTGAAAAGTTGTTATATTTACAATTAAAAAGGAATTGACCAAACCACAGTGCTTATTTTAAAATGTGAACATTTGACACATTTCTTTAACATGTTTTGGTTATTTATAAATATCCTACCAGATTCAATTATGTGTCAGGAAATGTTTTCTTTCCATATGTAATAAATAATCAATGTAATTCTTGAGGATCATTGAATCCTGGATTGCAGAACATATCTGACCCTTCAGGAAAGAGAGGCTCGTTGTTCTATTTTTGCTTGGACAGGCGGGACTCAAGCTCTAAAGTTCACCCGACACCTGACAGCCTTGCTATGCATGGCTTATTCCTCCTCTCTTCCTTTTATAGTGTGCATGTATCACTTTATGACATCCATCTCTCTGGTAAACCTTGAAAAGTCTATTGAAGGCACCAGATAAATCTGAGGGTGACAGTCCCTGATCTGCCAGTCCATGTTGCCTGGGTTCGCTCTCATTGTGACATCTTCCTCACCAAAGGTCTGCATCAGTTTCTGTGTGTATGTAAGTGTGTGTGTGTGTGAGCCACCTGATAAACCAGCTGACGTCACCTGTCAAGGTGCAGCTGACTGAGAAATACACAAAAATAGTGATGCAGCTAATTTTGGTGATTCGCTGTGATCTAGCGTGGGCTGCAACTGAGCTTGGCATGTAGACATGTTTGTCTGTGTAAAGGACTATGTGAGTGTAATTAATGATGTGTTCCTCCTCTTCATAGGGTAATAGGACTTCCCCACCCCAGGCAGTAAAGAGGGTGGGAGGGAGAGAAAACAGCTCTGCACGTACGTATGTGAGTTTACAGTCGGAATACTTTGAATAAAAAAGTGAGGATATTATTGTGACTTAGAAAGTGATGATGTTTGCCGTAAAGCAAAATCTGCTACAAAGCAACAGACAAATCAGACAAGAGACGCTTGTTGTTTTGATATTTATATTGGACTGTTCGGGAGTATGTAGTACATAGAAAACAGGGACATTGTACAACACGTCAAAATCTGTAAAACAGTTTAAAGATGTTACATATAAAACATTCCACTAATAATAAGACGCATCACTTATAAAGTACACAATGTTTTAAAGTCAATCTCTATACAAATGGGCTTTTATTTCCTTTTACATTTTATACATAGTGGATCTTATGAACAGGGCAGAAAAATAAGATGCGGTACACACAAAGGCTGTGTTCTGTTCCATGGCACTGTGTACACGTTTATCAGAAACAAGCTCCTGATGAGTATTTACAACGATGGTTAGTCACAATATCGATTATAAACTGTTACACAGGAAGATTCAATATGATCCAACATTGTGCTTCACAACAACAAAGGTCCAATATTGTTGCTATACAGGTGAGTTCCACAGGAAACGTTGGACATTTAGGGAAATCCTGTTAGCTGGGTGTGATACGCCTCTCAAATCAATTATAAGAGTGTCAGCTAGCAGGCAGTTAGCTTAGCTTGGACAGGCCAGAACTAGCATACACTTGAAAAAACAAAAAAAAACATAAAACAAAACTTGAAACTCTGAAGTTGATTTTATGAAAATGTTACGTTATCTTGTTTAAACTGTGAAAAGACTGGAATGTAAACACAAGAAGTCACTGTTTTATGGGAGCTGGTGTTTGGGACAGGACCAGGCTATGCTAGACTTTTTGTTTACCTGGTTCCAGACTAAGCTAGGCTACGCTAAACTAAGCTGCAGCCTACCTGTTCCAGACTTTGTGCTAAGCTAAGGTGCAGCTCCCCTGTTTCCAGAGTTTATGCTGAGATAAACTAAGCTAAAATAATCTGCTGCTAAGCTAAATGCCTGCAGACCTCGTGCTAAGCTAGGCTAACAGTCACAAGTGAGAGGCGTATTGATCTTCTCATCTGTTGTTACATCACCAGCAGGTGAACGAATATTCCCCAGAATATTAAACGTTTCCTTTAGCGAGGGCAGTAATAATCAGATTCTTCTGTGATGTGATCTGTATGATAAAATAACTTTTGTTCAGATCCATTAGCTGAATGTTTAAAGTGGATTGTGCAAACGAACTTACGAGAGCTCCAATAGTTTCATGTGAGGTCCTCTGACAGGAGGCAGATGTGTTTTATAAGCTCACCTCACTACAGGGGTCCTGGTACAGACTTCATTAGTGCTAGCTTATTTCTCTGTTAGAACAGTTAGGTAAAAATCAGACAATAAATAAGGTGGAACAATGTGATCAGAGACGTTTAGCGCCATTTTTGAAGTAGATTAACCCGTTCAGGATGACGTTCTTTTCAGGGTCCATTTAGTAAGATTCTGCAGCTTTTGACGCAGAAGGTTTGGGAGTGGAAATTAATTTGAGTTATCAATATCCGCAGTGATCCAGCTCCAACGAGTACAATAGTACATTCAGAGGGCAGCTGGACTTGTGATTGTTGTGACTGGTGAGGAGCCCTGTGCGAGTGGGTTCACACCCCGACCAGAGGTTAAACAGTGTGGACCCCCCTCCAGCCACTGGACACCTTTAGACCTACTTGCAGAACCAAGCACATGAACAAGTTTCTTTTTTAAGCCTTCAGGTTGATACACTGGAAGAGCGCCTCTGAAACGATACTGAACACAAAACGTGTGACTGATTGGTTTTAGAGCTTCACAGGAATGTGAGGCAGAAGACAGGAATGCAGAGTCGGACAGACTTCGTCCCTTTTCCGTTCAGTTTGAACTGTGCTTAATTGTTCTCACCTCATTTGTGCTAATACAACATCACTTATTATTGTAGATACTAACTTAAATGTAAAACAACACGTTTACAAAACGACGAGTGCAGAATTCCTTCTGTTATGAACATCAATATTGCACCGAAGCAGCATATTTGGACGAGCATTCAGTCAACAGATTCCTCGGAGGAGACAGCTGCAGGTTAAAGGACTGAGACCAGGACAGTGGCTACCAGTGATATGCATAAATAGAGTATAAAAATACATCTGCAGGGACTTTAGTCAGGCATAATGGACCAAGTTTGTGGGGACGGGAGTGTTAAAGGAGAGAAGAAGGAAAGAGTGTTTGGAGCCAGGCGTTTTCAAAGTCTGAGAGGATGGGCCTCCTGAAGCAGCTGTTAGACAGAACTACTTCAAGTATATAAAAAAGATCTGTCCTGAGGCATGAAATCGTTCTGTAAATCATAAATGGTTATGCTGATGTGATAACTGATATTTCTTTCACCTTTCCTCTGTTAAATCCGCCACGCTCAGGAGGCCCACCTCCCACTGTGAAAGCCTTTGCTCTAGAAGGTCTGATCATCATTACAGGACTCCGTGGCGTGTCCGAATGCCTCGCAGATGTCGCAGTACGGCCGTTCGTTGGCCGGGTTGCCGTGGTAGGTGGAGTGAGGTACGGAGTCGGGGCTCTGGGCCTGAGTAGGGCAATCCTCTGTGTCGTGGAGGTCAAAGCAGTCGCAGATGTCGCAGAACAGACGTGGGGTCGCCTTCTTTCCCCGCTTGGACACGTCTTTCTCAAAACTGAGACGAAGGGAAGTATTAGGTACAACACACACAAATGCAGTATAATACAACAGCCCTGCAATGAGTCCTCCCTTTATGTCAACCCTAGTTCATATAAATTGGATGGCCAAAATAATAGGAACACTTCTCAGTATAACCTTTAAGTTTTCTACAGCAGCCACTGAGTCCAAAATAAATAATCAACAGGCAGATTTAATAAAATCTGACCATTATCATCCTCATGAATGGTGGATTTGGTGAAGGGATGTTGAATTATACTGCATTAGTTGGATGTAGCTGTACATGCTGGATGTATATTCCGAAATATTTCTAACCTGTCTGTCCCGTCGTTGCCGTTGAACTCGGCCAGAGCGAGCTTCTTCAGTTTGATCTTCAGCTCCTCGTTCTTCCGCTGCAGGTCGACAATCACACTGTTCAGGAAGTTGATCTGAGGCAATCAGACACACAGTGTCACAAACACGTGGGCACCGAATTTGATAGCAACATGGAACGTCTTCCTAGCAGTCTCACCTGACCCTCGGCGAACGTCTTCTCTTCCCTCAGCTGCTCCAGAGCTTCATCGCCTGCCGTAGAAGCAGAAAACAGATGAGACAACTGGATGTGTGTGAATGTGTGTGTGCTCTAATCATCGTCTGCTCACCTGAGGGTGGAAGCTCCCTGTCTTCTCCCTCTGAGGCCGGTGTCCCCACGAGCCTTTGCTCTAGATCTTTAACCCGGCTCTGCAGCTGAGCTTTGTCTCTCTGCAATGTCTCCACGGCCGACTGCAGGGTCTTGGCCATGGCGTTCTCTCCTCGCAGCAGTGCAATCTGTGGTGACATGGATGGAAGATAAATCCTCACACAGCTCAGATGACAACACACATAAAGAAGAGTTTCCAGGGAATGACAAGACGGCGAGCGAGTACCTCGCTCCTCAGAGTTTCCAGCTCCTGGTCTCTGTCTGATATTAAGGTTCCAGTAGATTTCTGGAAGCCTGGTTCCTGGTTGGAGATGTTTTCTCTGTAGAAAAATGTAGAGTTTAGAGAGTTCACTGTAAGTCGCACCGCACTCGGTGCATTCACACCGAAAGAATGAATAAATCATAAAATATATTAAAAAAACCCTCTTCCAACCACCAGAGAACGTTCCTCTCTCTCTCTGTCTGCAGAGCTACAAGGTGTCTTCTTCTACTTTGGATTTATTGGCGGACGACATCGTTAATGTCAGTAGACAATCAAACGGTGAGCGAGAGGAGGTTTTCCATTTGGATCACAGACTGCGTTCTCTCACCAAATATACCAAATGAACCGGAAATATTTGGTTTAATATTATAAAGGATTGTTAGTAGCTCCATGAATCAGATCACCTTCCTCCAGTGCAGCCCGGCTGACGCCCTGACGTCATCTTGATAAATGACGGGAATCAGGTCCCTTCTACTTTCTTCCTTCTGCACCTGAGAACGCTCTCTTCTTCTGTTATTTCTGCTGTAATTGTCCATCACCTCTTCGCTTCCCTCCGGCCAACAGCACAGAGCCGTCAGCTCAGCTTTCTCATCTTATATCACACACTTTGATCGCCGGCTGTCATCTCTCCTCAGCCGTCTCTTAGCCGCACTTTATTAATCATTCACCCTGAGCTTCATTCGCCGCTCTGAGGAAGTGGCGAGACGTACTAATCCTCTGATCGCTGAGCCGACACTCGCAGAGCGTACGAGTGCAAACAGAACAGAGACGGTTCTATTCACAGACTTAGAAAGGGCTAAAAATAAGATGAATGTAGTAACACTGAACACCACATCACAAACTTTATCTCAAACACACTCTGCATCGAACTTTCTTACCCAGTGTGACCTGAAAACACCAACGTTAACCAAAGACAAATGTTGTTGTTATCAGGATACAACAGTTAAACATTCACATAAATCTTACCTGGTCTTCATGTCGGGCTGAAGACTGTTCCTCTCCTCATTGTGCTGAGAGAGAGAGAGAGAAACACACACACACACACACACACACACACACACACACACACACACACACACACACACACACACACACAGTATTTAAATAGAGGCTAAACCCGTCTGAGCTTTAAGAGTTCAGTCACAGCAGGAAGTCGATCGTCACTCTGTTTATCAGATCGATGTTTGTGGCTTCTTAGCAAACGCTGATGTGTAACAGGATGAAGATGAAGGTCAGTACCTCCTCAAGATGCTGAGACGTCCTGGAGGCCAGCTTCAGCTCCTCACTGAGAGGGAACAAGCAGAGAGGAGAGATGACACACTGTGGAGGGCAACACAGGCGAGTGATATCTGTGTCACGATCACGTCTCCATATCAGAGCTGGTGTGGTGACAGATGTTAACCATGTTCACATCTGTCACTGATACACACACATCAACATTAAGCTGCAGACAGATGTGGCCTGAAGGTTGGAGAAGCCTGTTACTGAAGGTCTGCTGGTTTGTTCCCCAGGAGAAATATGTAAAATAAAATAAAATACATTTTCTTTTTAATTCAATTAAATTCAATTAAATTTTCTGGTAAAAACAACTTGTACGTGGACAGTTTTGACTGCAGCAATAACTTTTATCCAAAATATTGAGGACTGCTAACCATGCACGTGACTTCAAACATAACACCAGGATCCCACGAATACCCACACACACACACACACACACACACACACACACAAACACAGCGGACCATGTCAGCAGCCTTAATGTGGAGATGATGATATCTGTGAATTTGTCTGGATACTTTTGGACGCTGGAACCAAATGATTTGCTGGAGAAAATGAATTTAGCTCCGTGTGGGTCATTCTGAGGATTTGTGTCATAGAAGAACTCTGAGGCCACGCGTGACTAATGAGTCCAGTCTGAGCACCATCTGGGAGATACTCATCATCTTGTCGTATGATTCCATTCACCATGCCTCCACAGTGTCCTCCGTGGTTCTGATATATTCTGTATTACTCTGTAAACTAGACTCAACCCGGACTAGACCAACAGGCTCAACACTGCTTGACAGGAGCAGCAGCAGTGCTTTTAACTACAAAGCTTTTCAACGGGAGGACTTCATCTGTCCATCTGACATCTTTTCTACCTTCCAACCTCAGCAGCGCCCCTACTGGCGGGGGACTGTTACTGCAAGGCATTACCGTCCCTGCTGCCAGCGTCCTTGATGTCACCACAGAAAATGGAGCTACGACCTGTGAAAAACGTGACATTCAAGAATGCATGTAAATACTAATTAATTGTCGTATTTCCTTGCCTCCCCATCACCCATTAATTCCTTATAATGGACATCTCATCAGGAACTATCACTCCTATATATTCTATATATTAAGTGCTGAATTTAACAGAGGAACCAGTCAGTTGAACTAAAAACTCACATGCAAATGCAACTTGGCTGCGACGTTAACAGCTGTTCTCTCAAACGCCACAAAGCCACATTGATTCCACACAAATGCACCCTGTCGCACACAAAGTGTCAACAGAGAAACGTACACACACACACACACACAGTGTGATGTCATAGCCAGAGAAAAGGCCATGTTGGAGCCAGGCGGTCCGAGGAGGAGAGACGGAGCGATTACATAACAGCCGCCTGAGGAAGGATGTGCCTCAGTGAGGATGGAGGAGCAGGATGAGACAGGATGGAGGCGGAGTCCATCATTAAACATATTTAACATACTACATATATCTATTATATCATTTTATTTTGTCAAACACAGGAAAGCTTCTTAAAGAGGATGAAGCAGCTTTTGTTTCACTGTGCGACATTTCCATCTGCTGCTCCTCCTGCAGGACGTGAAACAGCCAATTAAATCCATCTGGAGCTCTGACATCACAGCTCAGGGCTCTGATGAGTCAGGGGAGGTGTGGCGGGATGAGGTAGACTCTCAAAAACATACTTCCCCACAGATGCCCATGGAGAGGCACACAACAACACACACAAGGTCTATAAATAGACCTCGATGGCGGGTTGGAGATCCGTCGCAAACACAACAGAGCGACACAACGTGCTCTTCAAAGTGTTTGTGCCCCGGATCAAGAAGAATTCCACACAAGCCATCAGAGAACTACAGTATATGAAAGACCTGCTGCCTCTGCGGGAGCCATGAAGCCATAAGATAATCTATCTTATGTCATCCACAGTAGTCACATGATGTCTTCATGTCATGAAGACATCATGTGACATCATTTTTTTATATTTCATAACGTGGGATGATGCTCTCTATATCTGAACTTGTCTCCACAAACACCTCAAGTGACAACAGAAAGGGAACATCTCTTTCCTTTAACCTTTCTTCTTCTTCAACGTGTGGATTCAAAACGTTAAAGGAAGCGCGGCTCTGAAACACTTGATATGTCAGTGTTGCTTTGGGTTTGACTCTTTTTAATTAGTGATTTGAGGCGCCGCTCAGTCACGTCTGACAAGAACAAAGAACAATGAATGGAACAGCAGGAATTAGACAACACGACTCAGTTTACAATAGTTGTCCCACAGTCTCAGAGTTTAATCCACTCCAGGAGACGTCTGTTTAGTTTTTCCACCAACGTCAATCAGCCCCGTGTCTCACTGCGTCTCGCCACAAACCAAATCCTGCCGTGAAATCAAGCCCTGACTGTACTCACAGTTCAGTGACAATGACTAGTTGTGTTCAAATACACTGGACACTCGGCACCAGGAGGCAGAGACACGGCTTCTGTTAACCACGATCTGATGCCGAAGGTGAACTGGCTTATCTCTCCTCCGTCTCCTAAGAGTTTTCCCTGTAGTGGTTTCATGCTTGGTGTTTTTCATTTCGAGGGATGTAATTGGATTATTGGGAGGCTGCGGGTGTTAACTTTGGGGAACAAGAATGAGCTCTGACAGGCGGGCGGTGATGTCGTTCTGGTCGCCGCAGCGTGTTAACACCTTTCAACTGTCGAAATGCAAATAAATAAACCACATTTGTGCACAATCCTTTTCTTGTGTCGATTAGAGCTGCACAGTATAAACTTACAGTGATCAGTACACAACTCACCACAGAACCTCTGCAGACCATCGGAGGAGACACAAGAGAAAACAGTTGACATGGGGACTTACATTTCCTTGCAGAGGACTCCGATGCGCTGGTTCTCTGAGCTGCTGCGCTCTTTAGACAGGCTGAGCTCCTCCTGGTATTTAGAGTTCTGCTGCTTCAAAGCCTCCAGCTGAAGAGGAACACAGACGGAGGACATGAGACGTAAAGGAAACAATGAAGTGACATTAAGTGATGGACGTTGAAGAGTCAAACAGCTACTGATGTTTCCATTCAACAGGAGCTGCAACTATTAGACATTGTTGTTAATCATTTAGTCTTTTACATTCCAACTATATTATAAATATCTCGAAAATGATAATCAATAACTTGTTATGTCTTAAAATCTAAAATGGGAAGTCATTTATCAAACTTTTTGTCTCCCTCCTGCCACTCTCATTAACACAAACGAGGTCATCAGATGGCCGTTTCAACCACGTCGGACTAAAAATAAAAGCCCCATCGGTTCCTGCAGCTTCACCTCAGGTGGACGTCAGACGTTTGGGATTCTAACAACGTGCAGAAAACATTTCTGACTGCTTTCTTTTTGCAACACGTGCCACTTTAAAATAGCTATAGTCAATAATTAATTAGGACTAACGAGCATGACTGTCAAATCAATGTCTTCGACTGTAACATGCATCAGGAGAGGGTTAAAGAAACAAGTCACACTGTCAGCGACTTGCAGGACGATTCTGTTTGCATAAGTGTGTCACCGAGTATTTCTACAACTTTGTATGTATCTTTCACCTCCGGGAAGCGTCTGCAAACACACACAGTCACACAGGATGATGTGCAGAGTGCCGAGCAGCATGAAAGCATAGCAGGAGGAAACAAAGTAAAGCTGCCGCACAGATCAAGTTCTAATCCTGCCTAAAAGAAGAACCAGACCATCGTACCTGGTAGTGAGGCGAGTAGATGCTGCTGGTGTAACTCTGATGTAGAGCAGCTACGTCCATCACGGAGCAGCTCACCGCTGCCGGATCTCAACTAATGTTCGCCTGCTGAACAAGAGTGTCTCTCTGCTGCTATCACAGACTGACACAAGCTGGGCATCAATAAACCATCAGCTCTCATCCCCCGCCGCACGGCTGCGAGAGGGAAATGGAGAGAGTGTCGCCTGAGCAGCCGCTCTCTCTCTCTCTCTCTCTCTCTCTCTCTCTCTCTCTCTCTCTCTCTCTCTTTCAAGTTAAAGAAGCCGAGCACTTCCATTATGTAAGCTCCATAAGCTCCTCCCGGACTTGCCCCCACCTTTCTGTTGCTCACACTCTTGCTTCCTCGCCCATACGTACACACACACACACACACACACACACACACACACACATTCCTGTAAAAGCTTCACCTTTGATTCAGTGTTAAACATGACTCGTCTCCCATCGAAGCCTCAGCGAGTGTTTACACCACTAACGTCTGACAACACATCCAGTCATACTGGATGATGATGGAGCATCCAGATACATAAACTGACATCACCTCCACCAAGGAGGCTGTCCACACCTGATGGAGCCAGAGTGGGACCAGTACAGGGTTGGTCTGATGGGGGGATCTGACCCAATTACTTTCTTAATCAAATCAAGAACAAGAACAGCAAATATGCTGCAAGTAGAAACATACTGAAGATCCATTTGTTTTTGTCAATTCCTTTTTGTGTGGATCAAATAATTGATTAGTAAATCGTTATCGTTCCAGATCCAACAGATGTTGAAAGGGAGAGTCAACCGCCCATTAAGTACAGCGATGTTCTGTCCAGCCAGGCGTGTGTAAACACACACACACACACACACACACACACACACACACACACACACACACACACACACACACACACACTCTGACCACTATGTAACGCTTATCTTAAAACAAGTCTTCAGATTGTGAATGTGTAAACAAATTTATGTCACACACACACACACACACACGCAAACAAACTGTCCCACAAACATAGACAGACAGACACACAAAGACACACACACACACACCCTGACATGTGCGAGGATTACATCACAACCTCCAGCAGCTCGGTTGAACGGAGCAGATGCAGATGTTTGAGCGCCCCGTGAGTAAACGCTCGCTCTCTCTCTCTCTCTCTCTCTCTCTCTCTAAACTCTCTACTGAAGCTGCAGAAACATGTTTGTATTTTTAATGGGGACGATGTTTCTCTGATCCCATCTCCTCTCTGGACCCGCGTGCATGTAAAGTATGTGCAGTAACATTTAAATACTGCGGGCCAGATGTACGCCGGCTTCTGCTGCAGCAGGACGGTTCTGTCTGTCTGTCGCTCTGTGGATGCCGGGGAGTTTTCCTCCTCATTGCATAATCCATTACGGAGGATTGTTGGGGTAAATTCTCAGCCTCTGACGAGCAGGCAGACACACAGCGCAGATGAAGTGTACAAGACCCACAAGACAGACGGTGGCGAAGAGGAGGAGCAGTGTGTGCAGAACTAAAAGGTGACAGCAGGACAAATGAAACTAACTGAGAGGCATCAAACTGTTTATCTTCTTCTGTGTGTTGATGATGAATCCTGTATCATTGTACATTGTTATGACTGCAATAAACTTTAAACATATATAAAGAGACATATAATGGTGCCTTCAGTGACCACGGGGCGTCACAGGCTTCTGCTCACCTGCGTCTCGAGTCCCTTGTGGTCATTGGTCAGCTGCTCCAGGATCAGCGACGTCCTCTCGGACTTTTCAGTGGCCTGGAAAAAACATACGAGCCATTTCTTAGCTCATTGATACATGGCTTGGACACACGTGATTTATTCCACAGCCAGCTTTTCCTCCACGAGAACGCAAAAAAAAACGTGTTTTAATACCGTCTGACGTCGACATGACATACTGCCTCTTGTATTTGTTTAGCTCGGCATCATGAAACAATTATTCTGCACTCACAGGACAGCCAAACAAAAGAATATCAAATACATAAGACATGATGTCGTATGTATAAACCACTTTGGAGTCTGTCCTCTAACTCCTGATGAATAAGATATTCACTGTATTTTCAAGCGTCATGTAAAGAGGAGGGATCCTCTTCACATGACGCTTCCTGGTTTGGTCTTCTGTTAATGTGAAAACATGGATGGAACCTCCAGATCTAACAACCGTATAAACACTTGAGTTAAGGTCACAAAGTAAAACGGTAAAGGTTCTCTAAACAGTATTCCAGTAACAGACCCGGGAGGTCGGAGGTGAGTATCAGTGTGAAAGATTCTTCTCTAATTTCACGTCCATCTGTAACGAGTCCTGTGAAGCAGAGCAGCGAATGAAACAAAACACTCTCTAGTAACTGCACCCGCTTATTTCTCCCAAAGTTGAAGACATTCGGAACGAGAGCAGGAGAGAGACTGGAGCTGAGCTTTCAGTCTGTATTCAGTGGAAACACGCTGTCCACTCTTCTCTTGTTTGGGGGACGGAGGCACCGGCTGCTAAGACGTGTGTTCAAAATACACTGAGCATTAATATTAAATGAGCAGACCCACAACGCTGCTGCGGCTTTAAATAACCAGCGGTCAGTTTAAAGAAGTCATCAGATGTTAATCTGCCGCTCATGTCGGCTCATAGGAGAGTTTGATTAGAAACAAAGTGAAAACTGTCTGCAGGGACGAAGTGAAGACTAACGGGGGCGAATAAATAATGTGTGTGCTCGTGTGCATTAGTAATGTTTTAACAGCATCACATCAGCCTCAGGCAGGAGGCAGCTTCCACTGCATTACTTCATCAACTCTGATTGAAGCACAGAAGAAAGAGGGAGTCTGGACATACAGAGCGAGGTTGAGAGGTGGGACTGCACGAACCTCATCTGTTAGTGGACACACAGAAATCTGCACATTAACGGTGCAGATGTCCTCAGATCCCATTAATATTCTACGGAGAGCAGGCGGAGGGTCGTGTTGAGCACTGCGCGTCGGAACGTGCATCATCACAACTCTGCATGGCGTCGGACAACCTGCTCACCCAGATTCAGACACAGCAGTGCTGAACAGATATGAAGGAAGAATCTGTTACTGCCATGACTATTTCCTGCCTCAAAGTGTGCTGTTTCGCTGTAAAATGTTGGGAATGCACCGTCGATATCGTAGCAGGTTTATCCAATGAAGTGCAGTGTTGCACAAGGTGTCACAAGATAAACACAAAACCTTTAGTTCTCCCCCATGTTGATGAGGACGTGTGCAGTCGTACCTCAGTCAGCTGGCCTCTCAGCTCCGTCTCTCTGCACTGACTCTCCTCGTTCAGAGTCTGCTGGTCTTTCTTCCACTGCTCCAGCTCTGAAAGGACACAGAAGACAACTGTCATCTGGTCACAGTAAAAAAAACAACTTCACACATGGAATGCAAAACAAAAGCAGGCTGTGTTTACCTTGTGTGGTCTTTGCTGTCCTTGTGTTCTCCTCCTCCACGATGTCAAGCTTCTGTCTCTGAAGGGAGGACAGAAACATCAGGCTGACTACGAGCTGCTCACTCACACAGCAACATTCTTTGACCTTCAGCTAATCAGGGTAAAACGTTGCCCTTAATGAGGCCGAAAAGCCAAACACATGGAGGTGAGAGGGAGAATTGACAGATGAAACTCACACCTGGTTGTGTAAATGTAAATCAGTCTGAGTACACTTGCTGAAGTGAAGTTATCAGAGTAAAGCTGTCTTATATCCACACGCTTGACTGAGCGGTGCAACGAGGTCATCAGGCCAGGCGGCGAACTCCATGGATACTTTCTTTACTTTGACTTTCCTTTTTCTAACTATAACATCCTCCTCATCCTGCATTGATGAAGGATTGTCCCGCCTTGTCGTAGTAGTGTTTGCGCAACACAAGACATGCGGTCACATGTATCCTGTGGTTCAGGGTAAACGGTCTCCGAGGTCGTTCACTTTCTTACCAAGCTGATCAGCTGCTGTTCCAGCGAGCTGTTGTCCTCCTGCACAGACTGCAGCTCCTTCTGTTTGCTCTCCAGGTCGACACTCAGCTCACTGATCTGGTTTGGACACACGGTAACGAACATACAGTCTGTAACATGTACACCTGAGTAGAGCCATGAATTATATATTATCACAGCAGCTTTAACAAGTCACACACAACCTTTACCTTAGAGGCCCACAAGGTTGGTCGTAAAAGAAAGTACATTAGTTCTTCCAGTCGAACAATCATGCAGTAAATTATATGACACTAATGAATTTTACATGCTCAGTGTTCTGCAGCTGAGGCCCAGCGGGACACAACGGCGGTACTGGCAGGTCTCTGATGCTCTCCACTAACCTTCTTCTCCTGAGTCTGAGCCTGGGCCTTCAGGCTGCTCATCTGTTGCTGGGACAGAGACACGGCGTCCTCCTTCTGCTGGGACGCCCGGAGTCTGAGCTGGAGGTCTGCCACCTCCCTCTCCAGCTCCATGATCCGGGAGCGCTCAGACACCGTGGCCACCTGCAGAAGAGACATGGAGAGAGGAGGCTTGAAGGTAGAGAAGAGGCAGAGAGGAGGCAGAGAGGAGAGGAGGTAGAGAGGAGAGGAGGTAGAGAGGAGAGGAGGCAGAGAGGAGAGGAGGTAGAGAGGAGAGGAGGCAGAGAGGAAGCTTGAAGGTAGAGAGGAGGCAGAGAGGAGGCAGAAAGGAGAGGAGGTAGAGAGGAGGCAGAGAAGAGAGATGGTAGAGAGGAGGCTTGAAGGTAGAGAGGAGGTAGAGAGGAGGTAGAGAGGAGGCAGAGAGGAGGTAGAGAGGAGGCAGAGAGGAGGTAGAGAGGAGGTAGAGAGGAGGTAGAGAGGGGGACTGACAGAGGAGAGAAGGAG
The DNA here is from genome assembly GCA_901007825.1 of Macroramphosus scolopax. Classification (NCBI taxonomy): domain Eukaryota; kingdom Metazoa; phylum Chordata; class Actinopteri; order Syngnathiformes; family Centriscidae; genus Macroramphosus; species Macroramphosus scolopax. Next base: position 56,169 of record CAAKHC010015180.1, read on the forward strand.
CTGCAGCAGTAAACCCGGTTCAGGCAGTTTGAAGAGAGAATCCTACCAGGACTTTTACTAACTTTGCACTTAATCTATGTGTCTGTGTTTTATTATTACTAAGGTGAAGAATCAGTGCATTTAATTGGACTATTTTTTGGACAAATAAATAAAGCAAAATAAATGACTGGAAAGCTAAGCTGCTTTTCTTCTAGCAATTTTAATAATCATCTCTGACCCATCTTCCACTGTTTAATAATAGTATATAAACAAGTATAAGTCCCATTCGAGTAGAGTTTTCTAAAAAAGGATTTTCCAGATATTTGATGGACAAGTGAGTGTGTGCCAAGGAGGAATCCATCTCATTCCGGGGCACATCTGGACATTCTCATTAACTTCTCAGGATATCTGACGAGGACCTTGGCGGAGGTCTTCGCTCTCTGACTGCCCTCAAGAATTGAAGATTTACATCTTCAGTAGTCGGCGGCCTTGGAGCTGAGCGCCGCAGGCATTGGAGGGACGGACTACCACACTAACACTGTCAGTGTTGAGGATAAGACAATGCACACATGTTTATTCTTTAAGGCCTCTATTGTCAAATTGAGCTTCAATGCAGACATGAGTAGTGTTCCGTGTTAGAGACAAGGCTGATTAGAAGAGCGTCAGTGAGTGGTTAATGTCAGGGCTGCTGGGGAAGCAACCTGTGATAAATCAGACAGTTTGCATGATGTATGCACGCTTTGATTCCTTCAAGACAGGCTGTGTATCATTATTAAACCTCGTGGGGAAAGCACATCCTTCAGTCCTGCTGTGGGACCGGGACTGCTGGCGGCATTACCCTAGTGTCCTCTAAATCCCTCTGGAGTTTCTCAGCTTTGGTCTTTTCAAAGAGCAGGCTCTGCTCGAGCTCCTTTATGTGGGCATGTTCCAGTCGGGTCTGCGTCTGTTAGTAAGAGAGAGCAGGAAGAGAAAGAGAACAAACAGCAATGCAACACTGACATGCTTTGTGCCACAGACAGAAGGAAGACGAGACTCTAAAGAGACGTCCAGTACGTAAGGAAGCACTTCAATTATATCACAAACAAAGGAAAAGTTATACAGGAGGACATTTATCACCAAGTTCATCTCTTTTCTTGCTTGTATTACAACAGTTGAAGTAATTTTGCACTAAGTTAAAGTGAGGAAGCTGCAGGCAACACGAGCACATAAGATAGAAGCACGTGAGAAGTTGGAAGGCGATGCGGATATAACGAGTGTTCGAGGACACACGTGGATCAAAGTATGACAAGAGGACGGTCGCGTAAGTGCTGCAGACAGGGGGAGTGACGGGTAAGTGAAATAAGCATGCATGAATAAAATAAAGGAGCTGGAAGACAGACGTATCTGAACCAGAGAGTCAATGAATGATTCAAAGAGCTCAGTAAAAGTGAAAACCTGACAGAGAATGATTGACTTGGCCAGCGGTGAAGTGTTGGCCAGGTTGTTGAAGTCACAACACAAAGGAGCAGTTGACAAATTGACTTGGTTTGTGAATAATTCAATCAATGGATTTCATAAAAAAACTGATAAGTGAGAGACAGCAAGCTGGTGAGAGTGAAGGAAGATGTTTAATTGAGAGTCGGGTTATATAACCACGAGTTACCTCCAGGTCCCCTTTGGTGATACAATCCTCCTCTACACGAAACTGAAGATCTTCCACTTTCCTGTCAAACGGGGACAACAGAGCTGTTAGAATCAGCGGAGAACAAGGCGGACAGATAAACAATGAGATGAAACACGTTATAAAGCCTCGTACGGCAAAGAGAAGCTGCAGATTGTTCTGTGTAGGTTCACCACGACATGTTATCATATGAAATATTATGGCCACTTTCAAGTCATCAGTGATGCAGCGAGTAGAAGAACACGGATCCACGTCTGTAAAGGCTAATAACAGATATGTACAGTACGATGTGCAGGCTGCAGGTACAGTCAGACCTCCCACCTCTTCTCCTCCTCCAGCTGGTTGAGCAGCTCCACCTTGTCTCGATCTGCTGCTTCCACCAGCGACCGCAGCTGATCCAACTTGGCCTCCATCTCCACAGCATACTAACACACACAGATTATGGAGAAACATTAGCATCCATGCTATAACTGCTGAGGTGGTGCCAACCGACCAGATTAATAACAAACACTAATCATGGTCCTGAAAACAGGTTTCAATTGTGTCTAATAGATTCTGAGGAATAAATAAAAGCTCGGCCTTCTCACATAATATTGGCCTGATTCCATTATTTTTGTTCCCTATTGATCATTATTACTGAAAGCATGACATGTGTTTGTATCTGACCTGATCCCGGCCTTTCCTCATCAGCGTCAGTTCCTGCTGCACCTCTCCTGCGTGGCTCGTTGCCTTGGCGACCTCGCATCGCTCCACGTCCCTCTCAGCCAGCAGCTGCTCAATGTGCTGCTGTTTCTCCTTCAGAGCTTCCTGCAGCGCAGTGGTGCCAGAAATCTTGCGGGCGTACCGAGCGGAGGTCTCTGTCAGCTGAACAATGGTTCACACGTAAAGGTTAAACATTTAGCTATGACCCACGCTGAAGTTGAGAATATGAGGAAGTAATGAATGTTATACGTGATTAAAGCTGAATTTCCCATTAAATTACTCAAAAACTGTTCAAACTACTAGTTCTCACCAGTCCTGCTCGGCTGGGTTTGCCGCTGATGGAGGAGGTGGCGGAGCTGAGAGAGCTGATGGAGGAGGCGCTGGGGCTCCTCTTGAGGACGGATCTTCTCCGTGAGGTGATTGTTTTGGTGGGCGTGGTGCACGGGAAGCCGATGCGTGTCACCTTGTGGACCGGAGCGAACAGACCATACCTGGGCATGCACTGAAAGTATCTGAGAGGACAGTCGGCGAGACGCGTCATCAGAACCACTGACAGCTGCTGGTTCAGGAACATTTGTGTTCATCTTATATATTTGTCTTTGATGTGTCATGTTTACTGTATGTACCTGGCCCCTGCGACAGCGCCGTCGTTCTTGCCAAGAGGTTCATCGAGCTCCACTCCGCACCAATCTCCCTTTGCAAAGTCTGTCACTCCCAGAAACCTCACTACTCCTGCCTTCGTACCGCCGACCTGCGAAGACAAGACAGCATCACTGGGCGTCATGATGCAACAGCTGGACTGTATGCAACTTCTTTAGGTATGTATATATAATTCTTTTACAAGCTAGAAAGAAAGGACCCATGTATTTATTCTAAAGCCACTGAAGTGATACTATATGTACCTATTTTTGTTTTAAAACATTCTCATCTCTTAACAGAATGTAAAAACAAAGTTTTGACGTTATGACCTCAGAGTCACTCTCACCAGTACACGTTCTCCCATCCTCAGCTCCCTCCGGTTCTTCTTCATGGATTCTGTGTCGGAGAGGTTCGATATCGACTCGCTGGAGGTGAGCATTCGGTTGAGTGCACCACTCGTCTTTATTCCGGTGGTCTGAGCTGAACACAGAAAGCAGTTACTTCGTAAAGATAAGATACTTCCTGTCCCACACTCACAAGCATTTCTTTATTTTCACTGCTGTTTTTTACCAGTTGAGGTAGCGGCAGCTGTTGTGGACACGCTTGCTGCAGAGGCTCCTGATGCTGGGCTGGCCTGCCCTCCGTTAGCCTCCTTCTCCTGTAGCGCAGTCCTGGATAGCTTGGAGGGCCGCGTGAAAATCCCCCTCCCATCTTCACACTGAAAGTACCGCAACCCCGCTACGGACCCGTCATTCTTCCCAATGGGCTCGTCCAGCACGATGCCGGCCCACTGCCCGGGAGCAAACTGCGTGCCCCCTATAAACTGCACGTAGCCAGGCTTGTTGCCGTTGACCCAGACCCTCTCTCCGACCTGGAAGTCAGGACTTCCATCCTTGGTTGGGGAAGGAACACTGCCAGGGGTCTTCTCGGGAGGAACGGGCTTCGGAGTACCTGCAGTCGCAATCATGTTTTAATAACTTATTTTTGCTGCAGAATTAGAGATGAGGACATTTGAAAAGATTTCACACGACTCCACGAGGATACCTGGTTACAAAATGAGGATCATATGAAACTTTAATATTCAGCTGTACCATCCTTATGGCACTGATATAGTAGACGTCCCCGGCTCAACTCATTTAAGCTGCTCTCGCTTTAAATAAGCTACAAGAGATTGTTTGAGTTGGTCACAGCTGCATTTCTTGCCATGTGCCTTCGTGCAGCAGCTCCATGGGAGCATTGTTTACACCAGGGGACCAGCTGATTGTACTGAGGCTGGCCGGACGTCATGGCGACCACAACAACAGGCATTCCCACAGACATTATGAGGACGCACAGAGGAGGAACAAGGCTGGTCCACAAAGCAGAGACCGATGGAGAGGAGAGTTAAAGCCCTTCTATTAACATGGACAGTGTGAAGTTGCTGGACAGAGACGTGAAGAACCAGAGGAACTTCCGTGAGTGTTGTTATATTAGTTTCACAGAGACACAGCGGACAGGAATAAATACATACTAGAAAATGGCCCCTTAAATAAACATGATGAAAATGTTTTCTCCCTCTCATCACTTACTCCACTAATACTTACATCAGTATGTCATTTAGTGAGTAATGTCCTGGTTCTTACCAGATGATGGGGACGTCCTTGATGGCGCTCCTACTGGACGAACAATCTTACTGGGGGGTTTGAGCCCACTGACTTTGCCTGATGCACTCATGGCTCCTTGTTTGTCCAGCGGCAGGGGGGAGGCCTGTGGGGTGTCTGGCCTTCCCCACCACCCTGTTAATTCCCAGGTTGATGGAGGCGAGCTGGAAGAATACATATCACGTCAAATCTGTACTTAAAACAAACAAATAAAAGGCCTAGAGTGTCACTCATGAGGCAGCTAAATGATGACTTGCAAAGCTTTTATTACACTTTCATGAATGAGTTTTTACTCGCCACTTAATCAGTATACTAGGGGATGGATGATCCATCTGCACAACACTTCTCCTCCTAACAATGAACCCTGGTATGATAAAATAAGTCACAACAATCTGTTTATCACTGGGCTATCTATCGTCCAGCTGATCTCAAGTCATGTGGACAGTTTCACCCTGGAAGTGTTGTTTCTCTTCTCTTAGTATAATAAAGACAAATTATCTATTCATCTTGTCATGAAGAAATGCTGATTGCATCTTGTGCTCGCTTTTTCATTCATCCAGATGAATATAGTCCGTCTCCTGTTTGTCTCAGCGGTGGACAGCAGCCTGACCGTGCTGCCAAATTTATTCACTGAGCAAGATGATTCATTGAAACTGCAACTAGGTCACGACGGACATTATGTTTCACACAGTGACGTCTGTGTTTTCAGTGTATGATGCCCCATGTTTAAGCTACTTCACCCGTGTGTTATCATGAGTTATCACCCTATACATAAGAAGAAGTGTCAGTGTCTAATATGGTTCATTTCTATTCTGTGTCTTCTTTATAATTCACTCTCAACTCAGTAAGTCGGCATCTCCCCAACTTTATGGTGACATACTGACAAACCTTTGGTTTGGAGGCTGAAATATATTGTTCAGATCAGTTTAATATTATGTCTTTAATAAAAAGGCATGCAAATCAAGAAAGAAGATGTCTTGACAGAGCTTCTTGATTTTTATATGATCTGAATTGTAAGAAGACTCGTGTGTGTGTGGGTGCAATTAAATAAATACATTAGGGGCTGACAGTATTTGGCAGCTGGTTGAGTATAAAAATGACTGGCAGATTTCAGACACAACGTAATGATTTACTTTTGATTTGCACATTGATCCGACAGAAGACATTTCAAGAAGTGTCCCAGTCTTTGTCACGAGCTCGTCGCCCCGCCCAGCCGGTGTTGCCAGACCAAAACAACAAGCACACCTCGAGCTGTCAAATCTCTGTCCTGTTGAGCTCGGACTGGCTGACACTTGTCCCTCCTCAGTCCCACAGCTCCCAGTGGAGCTCTTCACACACCAGTCACGTTTTATAAATCACCCCTGTATGTGATGATGAGGCGGGTCCCTGGAGTCTGCGAGCGTCACTCGCAGCATCTCTGAATCTAACTTAGGGACTTTTTATGACATGCGACACATTTATTCTCACAATTCTAGTTCACCTCGATTAAAGGTGTTTCTTTGACTATTCTTGCTGCTTAAAGTACTCGAACTGAACTTATATTTGACATATTGTGTGTCAGGTAGCTAAAAGGAGTTGTTCCCTGTTGGAATGCGCTCCTCGCTGCCAAGCTAGCTCGCTAACAGATTAGCTATAAAGCGTTGATGATATTAAAACAAATGACGCTCTGCTGACTGAATATAATAACTAAACACAAGCCGAGAAGTGTGACAAAAGTAACCGTGAACGCTTACTTGGTCTCTTTCTGGTGGACTGGGACTCAGTGAGGATGCCGTCCGTGAGTCGGTGCACCGTTACATGTTATTCTCTGCCGCCCGGCCCAGCCCAGCATGACGTCACCCTGGGAACCAATGCTGCCTTTACGGACCGAGTTCTGAGCTCCTTCATTCAACAACTGGTTTCTCCAGACGGAAAACAGCACGTGAGCGTTTTATTAACATTTTTAGTTGGTTTGGCGTAGTAAATGTGACAAGGCACAAAGGTCAGAAAATGCACACAGATTGACTAAAGGCTTAAACATGTTTATTTGCTCAGATTATTAGCAGGACGGTGGCGAGGAGAATTTTGGCTCCAAGACGACACATAATATTGAGCCCCATCAACTAGTTATTCCTGTCCCCTGCCAATTATGGGACTTTATAATTGTTCTAGGGATTGTAACACCAGTTTCTCGAAATTATATTCCCCATTTTCTTTTTTTTAATGATGGTGAGAGGACTGGCAAACATGTTTGTTCAAATTCTCCTTTCCGTGTTCAATTAGGTTAAAATGTTGGGACTGCAAAGGTCAGAGCACATGATTCAAATTATTTGTATTTCGATCAACTATTACCTCGTGCCGGATGGAAGGGGTGGGGGGGCATTGTCATCTTGGAAGAAACCACTTCCATAAGGATAGAAGTATTTCATCATAGGAAAAGAGGGTCACTCAGAACAACTTTTTTAATGATCACTTCCGTCTAGGCGAAAAAATGTTCCCACAGATACCAGAGCCGGTTGAATCCCTGGCTGTTTGCGTCAAGCAGTCAGGCCTGTATCGTTTCTCTTGGTGCATGCCACACATGAACTCACCCACTTGTTGAGAATATGAAGATTCATCTGACCAGTTCAGTTTTTCCATGTCTCTGTAGACCAGTGCCGATGTAAATGTTTTATTGTGGCATGCAGGAAACATGTAGGGAAGCATCTGCATTCATTATGTTCCCCCAGTCATTTCCTCACTGTACATTTGTGTGCTCTGAACCTCCCCCAGGTTGCTCAGCTCATTTATATTCTATATGTTTTACTGGGTGTCACACAATCAGTGTTTGTTCTTTGCAGTGGACATTACCACCTCTCCTAAGAGCAATGGGTTTACACAACTAACCTTCTTACTCAGCCAGGGTGGGATTTTTTTCTTACATGAACCTCAGTTTAGGTCTGCTGCACTAAACAGTAAGCATCACCATGACAACCTCTATCAGCTACTGATTAGATTGTTTCCCTGATGTCTGCGCTGTTAAATAAACACTTGGCTGACATTTCTGTCAACTTCTACTTGAACTCATATTTTCAAACACACGAGACGAGTCTACCTGGTGTATTGACGCCATTGCTGCTGGACACATTTATAAACCGGTACATTGAAACATCGATACATTCAGACATAAATACAATCAAACAGTATGTCGTGATATTAGAATTTTAGGATATATTACACCTGTGCTCTTAAGATCGTAAATTTCCCCATCGTGGGATGAATAAAGGATTTCTGATTCTGAAGATGGGGTTCTCAAAGTGGGGTCCGGGGACCCCCAGGGGACCTACAGGGTTTCCTATTTACATTTTGCATTTATAAGAGCATGAAATCTCACAAAGCTTCACTGACCTGAACTATTGAACTCACTCATTTGTCATTTTTTTGCCTTATTTTTTTTTTTTTGTTTATGAAAAACATCTTGTTTACAATCTTTTTTATTTTTTTGCCAATTTTAACTTAAGTGCTGTCTGATTTACTCTTGCTGTTTCCGTGTTTTGGAAATAAATACACTTAGAGAAATAAAAAACTGTTAAAGAATTTGAAAAATACTTATGTCTGAGAATTACCCAAAAAAGGAAAATATTTCTGAGGGTCAATCTTTTGCTTAATTGGAAGGCTCCCGAATATATCGCTGGATTTGAGGGACCTGAATGAGAGACTTCACTTCAAATGGGGGTCCGAGGCTTGATGAGGGTCCACTTAGGAGTCCAGAACATGAAGTGTGAGAGCTCCTGCTCTGACTAGCTCGCTTCTAAACTGCCTAATTCCTGAAAGAACACACTGCGACCGCAATGACAAGGTTTTGTTATACAACACTAGGACACAACTCTAATCCGACAATTATTCATCTACTACTTTTTATAATAGTTGGCTATAAACTATGAGAATAGAAATGTCGTCAATGCAAAGACCATTCAGGCCTGGCTTTACAACCTTCTACCGTCGATGGTGGAAATGTCGTTGTCGACTGATTCGGATGGATTGGTGTCGTCTTTCCGTCCCAGCAGTTTATTCAGGAGCTTCCTGAAGGTTCCACTGAACACAGGGCTTGAGAAGTAGTACACAAGAGGGTTGAGGACACTGTTGAAGTAGGTGAAACACACTGACGTGTAGAAAGCCAGATTGGCCTCCTCGAAGTATTTGCATTCATCGTACCATGCCTTGAGGATCCACACGGCGATGCGGGATATGGTGCTGGGAAAGAAGCAGGTGATAAAGATCAGAGCCACGGCCAAGATGAACTGAACGGCCCGTTTGATTTTCCCCTGTTTGTCCACAGTCCTGCCTCTCAGCTGCCATGTAATTCTGACTGTGCAGAAAGCAACGATCGCAGAAGGCAGGAAAAACTGCATTACATAGAAAGTGTTGTGCCAGGTTGAGAGGGGGCTGAAGCCCATGCAGATGTTGAAACTCTCACACTGCGTGCGGTTGCTATTGTAGAAAAAGTGATCGTTGGCCAAGAGGTAGCCGGTGGCGAGGAAGATCAGGCCCCAGAGGCCGACGGAGACCCAGAGAGCGTAGCCAAGGCCCATTCGGTTGATCCGGTTCAGTGGATGGACTATCTTGAAGTAACGATCAACAGCCACGGCAGTGAGGAAGAAGATGCCTGCTGCTCGGTTAGCTGCCAGCAGAAAGAGCAGGATTCGACACGGGAGGTCACCGTGCAGCCAGTTCTTACCACGCCTGTAGTAGTCCGCCCTGAAAGGGAGGCAGAACAGCACAATGGAGTCAGCGACAGCCAGGTGAGTCAGGTACACGGCGCTGGGCTTCCAATCATCCATGTGGAAGATAAACATCCACAGAGCGACAAAGTTCCCCATCAGTCCAAACATAAACTCAAGGATCAGCACTGGAGGCAGAACCTGGTCCAGGATGGTCGACTCGAAGGCGCAGCACCTGAGTGACTGAGTGAGATTCATCCTCTGAACAGTCGGCGAGGTGCAACCTGAACAAACCTCTACTGCTCTACAGTGTCAACAGAGATATTGTGTACCAGCTGACTCCTCTGGTTGGGATCCAGACAAACATGCTACTTCATAAGCGGAGCGAACATCTGTGCACTCCGTGTTATCTAGCGGGAAGTGGTATTATTGACCCAGAGGAGCTTGGAAACAATCGTAAATGTTATCTGTCTGGGGAGTGCTGCCTTCATTATGAAACTATTATGCATGGGAATAGGCTCACTCGTGGGTATTGAGTGGGAAGCATGAAAAACAAGTGACCTGTGTGACGACTAAATACTGAGACAAACAACTTGGTCACACAAATATTTTACGAGATGTGCCTCAGGGCTCCGGGGGCACATCTCGTAATACCCTTTTAAAAGGTATTAAATGTTCATTAAGCACTCTAAATTTATCACGTCAGATATAGGTTGTCTTTTGTTATCGTTGTATTCGAGAGGAAAATGTATGTTTTGTTTTGTATTGTTTATAGAGTTCCCGACCAACTTTGTAAAAGTTTAAATTAGCTGCCGGAAACCCCCGTGTCACCCCGGACATTTAATTTAGTCCCTATGAACAACATATATATTGTTGGAAGGTTGAAATGTTGATTACTGCAGGTCAACTCATACAGTTTGGCTTTAGAATTGTCTCTTATTTCATATAATGCAGTCACTTGTTTAAAATAAAAATAAATAATTTAGAGTTAAAAAAGTCCAGTTATTGTAACTGGTCCTGAAGTTGCGTGTGCAAATACTTGAGTAAAATTGTTTGCTTGTATTGTTTGAAATTGCACTGAATACAGACGATTGTTGGCGAGAGTTGTGTGTTTGTCGTCATCCTCTTCCTGCTACTTTTCCCCTTTTTAAGGCCACAACATCTGCAGCCGTTTCAGGGACTCTGATAAAGCAGGTCACTACAACAGATCGTAACCCTGAAGGCAAAACCTTTTAATGCTCTTTTGAAAAATAGA
>CAAKHC010015180.1:66742-78225 GCA_901007825.1 Macroramphosus scolopax
TTGTCTTTTGTTATCGTTGTATTCAAGAGGAAAATGTATGTTTTGTTTTGTATTGTTTATAGAGTTCCCGACCAACTTTGTAAAAGTTTAAATTAGCTGCCGGAAACCCCGAATCACCCCCGACATTTAATTTAGTCCCTATGATCAACATATATATTTTGATTACTGCAGAGGTCAACTCATACAGTTTGGCTTTAGAATTGTCTCTTATTTCATATAATGCAGACACTTGTTTAAAATAAAAATAAATAATTTAGAGTTAAAACAGTCCAGTTATCGTAACTGGTCCTGACATTGCGTGTGCACATACTTAAGTAAAATTGTTTGCTTTTATTGTTTGAAATTGCACTGAATACAGCCTTTTTAAGGCCACAACATCTGCAGCCGTTTCAGGGGCTCTGATAAAGCAGGTCACTACAACAGATCGTAACCCTGAAGGCAAAACCTTTTAATGCTCTTTTGAAAAATAGACACCCCCTTTGACAAAGAGAGAAACAAACTAACAAAAGAAGATTGTGAGTGTACAGGCGAAGGAGACTGAAATTTATTAGCCTACAGTTTGCTCGAGTGAAGAACATTTGGGAGGGATTCACGTCATACCACACCTTTGGCAAACGAGAGAAAAGCAGCTATTGACTAAAAAAAAAAAAAAAAAGCCAAGTGGGTGGCCAAGTCCGCAGCTTTTTATGTACAGTAAATAAAATAGTTATAAAATGACTTAATGTGTACATTTGGCCAGGCTTGTTGCTGTTTCAGGTCACATCCATTTTCAGTAAAAGTGCATATTTGGTCTTCACTTCTTGACTTCACCCAGATCATCAATGCTGTCATCATCCACCTACAAGCAAGAGATAAACAATACATTTGATGTGTGTGATCTCAGTGCAAATTAACTGAACACTTTAAAGGATGAGTCTGGTGACTCTACAGTGTCAACACAGGTCTGAAGGACAGGCGCCTCACCTCGGGCCACTTCTCCTGAATGACGTCGATGATGTCGTCTGTGAAATCTCCCTGAATGATTATTTCATCTTCTGCTGTGACGGACGCACCACACGAGAATTTCTGCGCGAAGAATCGCTGAGCCTCTTTCAGCTCGATGTCTGCAAGAGTCAACACAGCACTGAAGTTTAGAATATACGAAGCGCCTTTGCAATCCAACAGAAAAAGGTTGATTTAAGAGCAGAATTGGCAAAACATCAAAGAAAACACATTCTGTACGCTAAAAATACAATGATGCATCAATAGGAACCAACGATGAGCAGATGAAAACAGAACTCTCACCAAATGTTGCCAGGCCACACACCCGCGTCACATACTTCTTCTTGGCTCTTGGGATTTTCGCTATCGTAACTTTCTGCGGCACAGTCTTCTTTTTCTGCTTGATCTGGCCTCTTCCGCCTGGAAACGACACGCAACATCCACATTAACCAAACGTACAACAGGTGTAGTAACGTTCCCACCTGACTTCTGTCCTCAAGAACTGATTGGGAATAAATGTCCTTCTAATATCCGATAACATACCTCTCTTTTGTTTTTTTTTCTCCTCCTCCTCGCCTACAGGCTGAGCTTCTCCAGTGCCAGGTTCCTGTTTGGGTGCTTTCGCTGCCGGGCCAGTTGGACAGAAGCACAACGGAAAGAAATTAAAACCAACCCTAAACGATTCTTGTTACTTTTAGGATGAGGTTTCAAGGTTCAAATAAGCTCAAATCCCATTTTAACACATTCATCATGACCTCACAAGATATTAAATAAAACCATCGCACAAACCGCTAAGTGACATTATTTAAAATTTAAATCCTGAACACAAATCCGCTGCAGGTTTTATGTAGTCTATTATGATTTTATGATGTTTTGTTATGTTATTCATGTTTAACGATGTGTCAGCGTCATTTCAGGGCAAAAATTAATGAAGAAAAAGCTAAACAAACATAATTAAAATACATAAAACAAATAAGGTACTTCAAATACACATAATTAAAATAAATATGACTAGAAGTTCCCTTTAAGTTTCTCAATAACTGTACAGAATAATCTCATTAAGATTAGTATGGTCGTAGCCAGGCTCGTCCTGAACAAGAACCTGTGACAGAAAGGTTTTGGTATGAGATGAATATTTAAGCTGCCCACTTGTAATCGGATCACTCCGGACAGATCTTAATGCAGGTCTGAACCGAGCCTGGATGTGACACTCACCTAGAGTCATCCTGGCAAACACATCGGGGAAGTTCTTCTCAAGCCACTGCCTACATTTGGCTGGCTCAGGCATGTACTCGCAGTACTGCAGATGCAACAACGTAGGTTCAATTCACACGACAGGAATAATCTTATTAAGTCATGTAAGTAAATGCTCTGGTGATTTAAGAACAGCTTCTTAAATCTAAAATATACTGACAACACAAACAAGTCCATCACCCCCCCTTCTAGTGCAATTATCATTTACAGTGCAATATATTCATACACATTTATACCTGCAATATCCTTTCAATTTTAACTGGAATGAATTCTATAAAATGTTGTTTGTTACTACGGATATCTGGACTGTTGTGCACTTCTAAGGTGAAGCCTTAAATTTTGTTGCACACTGACACTTAAGATATTCTATTCATTCTATTTTCTATTCTAACCAACATAATATGCATCTTACCTCCGAAGGCAGAGAGCACACTGCAGAATAAAACAAAGCACATAATTGCATCAGACTATGAAATACAAAACACCAACAAGGACTAGTCGAGATGCTAAATGGTTATAAAATGTACCTCCACAGTAGAGAACTTTCAGTGGGAACTTTGAATCAGGGTCAGCTGTTCCTTGCTCTGATCTGCTTTCTGTAGAACCGGACTCCATCTCAGTAGTAGCCATCACAAATTATCTGGATTAAAACAGACAGAGGCATCATAAGCAATCAGTAAGCAGAACTCGAGGCCTCACTCCATTTCTAAACACCGGTCTTAAGATCCGTTATTACCAGACAATAGTGGAGAAAGGAGATAACACAGCATCTGCAGTTGTATTTAATCCTGATAACACTCTGCTCGTGTATTATACTGTCAGCACCGATCAGGCACAAGAGAAGCAGTGAGACATAATCACATAAATGACATATCAAAACTGGAATAATTTCACGGGGCTAATTTGATCTACAGCTTAGCTTGATAGCATTGAAGCAGTCAGCATAACTAGCTTTAGCTAGCTAACACATGCGGCTGTTTTACACTGGAAACACTGTTAAATGAACCATTAAGCTACACTATCTTACAATTACTTCTGTCATTCAATCAACATGATTATTTTGGACTCTATTGCCATAAAGGCAAACCGTACCTTGCTGGAAAAAAACTACCCGAATTTGGTTTAAATGTTTCATTCATCAGGTAACGTTGAGTCACCCAGCTGTCACCGTTAGCACCTCCGTTTAGTGGGCATTAGCTTAGCAAGCTAATGGACTGTGCTCCTGAATAACTGAACAAATGAAGAAGAAGAGTCACGTTACATACCCCGCGAATTATTCTCTAAAACTGCTGTCTGTCAGATAAATCTGCTCGCATTATTAGCGTTGAATTGACTATTAGAAAAGCATTCTTATTCCTTAAGGTTTAGTTGGCGTACTTTGAGCACGCCTGGTAGCGCTACTTCTTCTTGCTTTAGTTATTCAAGTGGCTGATACAAAGCGCGGATAAGCAGTAGCTCCCCCTTGTGCTTCGGAGAACAAACAACATAGTCCGTGCATTCAGGCAACGCCGAACATTATCTGCAGTTAACCTTTATTAATTTAAATTTAATAATGAAACACAATATACCTCTTTATACGCTCGAGAGGCACCTTTTAGATTTTATTTGATTAGCTTCCAGAACGGTGGAGCAGTTAATTAATTTGATCGCTTATTTTATTGTATGTTTGTTGTACATTTATATTCTGCTTTTCTTTGTTATTTTATCTTTATTATCATGAAAACGTGAATCTCGTTTGTCTTTCATCCATTTTTGTGCTTTAATCTATTCTATCTAGTTTTAAGTGCAAATTGTGAGCGAGGGATCAAATATATTTAGGCTTTTTTTTATTCCTACGTGTATGAAAGTAAACCCTGGTTGCCATAATTTAAGCTGTATACTTTGTCCTGGGAATGTCAAGGTTAAATATGAGGTGTAGTCAGAAATCAATAAGGCTAAATAAACGGTGTTTCAGCTGATAGTTGAATCTTATGTGTGTTGTTTAATTTTTGGGTGTACAGTAGAATTATTTTGAAAAGAGCGCGCACCCACCGCCTCCGTCGGATTGGCGTAACCGACCGGTCTTTTAAACCAAAGAACAACGTCAAAGCAAGATAATACTACAGAGTAATTTCCTGTATCTTTGCGACGCCCTTTTAGAAGACTAGCTGAATCACACTACTGACAAAAGTGATCAGGATTATAAACAATTATTTCACAATAAAGTCCCTGAAGTAAATATTTGACTAATGTTTCACATATTCAGACTCAAAACTAGGAGGATCAGCAGAACCACCTCTCTTCTCGGCTACACGCTATCGCGAGTACGTAGCAGACCGGAAGTGTTAACTATTTCATTGTTACAGATTGGAAAGTGTAATCTTTGTTTCTGCTCATTAAACGCAAAAATGAAAACATCAGTTAAACAAACGTTGACGTTAAACGTTTAAAAGATCGTTTTCTAGAACAAGTTGGTCTCTTAGCAAAGTATTGGGAATTACGCCTATTGCAAATGTAAAAAAGATTGAAAGTAGTTTAGCTTAACTTGTGTTATGTTGTGTTACTTAAACTTTGAGAGATGGTAAATCGCTTCACTAACTTGAACTAGCTGAACCGGCATGTCCCCAAAAAATGGCCAAATGATCCAAAATGACTTCATCACTGGGGTTTACTGGAGAAACCACACAGAGGTTTTGGCTTCAGGTTTAATATTTGCGGGTAACTGCGGTGATGGACGAAAGGAGAAGACTTGCCGCCTCGAAAGGAAGAGCCCCAGCCGGGTTACCCTGGTCTTCCGGTAAATAGCTGATTATTAAATTCTCATTATTATTGTCTAAACTCACACGATCCCATATATAACTACATCATTTCAAACATCAAACCTCCTGCCTGACTTTGTTCCAGATGTTTCTGCAGAGCAGTGGCACAGCACTCCGGTTAAACAGGTCAGGACATCATTTAAATCATCTTGATATTCATATACAGCTGTGCAGTCCTATCATCTGCTCCCGTATGTGTCTTTACTGCCACTTTTCAGAGAACTGGTGAGGCTCCACTTCATGGCAGCCAACCTTCTGTCTTCAAAATGCCCCCAGCAGATGCCCCCAGTCCCCCCAACCTTTGGGACATTGAGGTGAGGTTTGAAGTCCTAGCATACACCAGGGATGGAGGGACACGTTCTTTAATACACATTTAGTTTGTGTCTTGTCTGCTGATTTATTATACAGCAACTTAGTTTAACAAAGATGATGGACCTGTACGTAGGTGTGTTGGTGGACAGTTGGATATCCAGACAAGCTTTAATAAGTTCTTGAAGGTATAATTTGTAAGCCAGATGAAAGATCAGCATTAAGCCTGATACCAGGTCGGGTCCCTATCAGAAAATAGTGGTATGAAAGGGATTGTCATGTAAATAATTGTGGTGTTAACATTGTTTTGTGTCCCCCTGCACGCTTTGATAAAGTTCCCTGGTGATGACCTGACTGGGTCCACCGTCCAGAGGCAGAGGAGGGAGCTGCAGCTGCTGATGGCCGAGCTGAAGGACAGGGACAAGGAGCTGAACATCACGGCTGCCTCCCATCAGAAGCAGCTCCACGCCTGGGAACAAGACCGCCAGAAGCTGCTGGCTTTGGGGCAGAAGTGTGCCCGTTTGCATGGTGAGGAGACAATAAGGTCGTCTTCCTTGATTTGATACAGGTGCAGTTTTACCAAACTTCTTATTAGCAAATCCAAAATCTGACGTGTTCAGTATTTAATGCAGCTTTTGACAGATGCAGCTTCTAAATTGGGACACAGATTAAAAGTTGTGTGTCTCCTTCATTGTACCATCTCTTGTTTTACATGTTTCAGCCTCAAAGCTTCACACTGATTTAAGATCTGTTAAACATCTGCATGGTCATGTCATACAGTTGTTAGTAATGTTTGTGTGTGTTTGTCCAGATGAGCTGCAGAAGCGTAACGAGGTGATCAGAGTCTTGACTAGACGTGTGTGGGTGGTGGAAACCAGGGAGAGGGAGGTCCGAACGGATCTCAGCGCAGCCCAAAAGCAGCTCTGTGGGCTGGAACAGAAACAGCAGCAAGCATGTCAAGACTACGAGGTACCGTGGCAACATTACCAAACATCAGGTTGTCTGTGAAAGTGGCCTGAAATGACATGACAACAACGTTGTTCTTACAAAAGAAAATGTAATGTCATTTTGCTGATAAAAGTCCTCCATGTATGTTAAAGGACAAGACTCCGTAATAAAGTAATAATGAGTCTGTCGTGTCTTTAGGAGAAGAACCAGAGTCTCAACTCGAAAGTGATGATTCTGTCCGCTCAAGTCTGCTCCCTGCAGGTGAAGGAGGAGCAGCTGAGTGCAAAGCTCAGACTGAAGGTACACGGCTCACATCCTGGGAATCCCATTAACATGATAGAAGAAGAAAATACATACATCATAACAGTTCTTGATTCTTACCTCCTGTCTGTACACAACGTTCTTTATGTATTTGAATTCCTCACCAGGACCAAGACGTGACTGAGGCCTCTACTCGTATCCTCGACCTCGCCGGGCGTCTTCGTGACCTGGAGGCATCGCTGATGGAGAGCCGCTCACGTGAAAGCAAAGCCCTGAGAGACTTGGAGGAAAATAAGCGGCGTTATAGAGAAGCCAAACATGACGTCACACACCTTAAAGGTACATATTTAAAACTCCCTGTTAGTGTCATCATGGATGCGATGACATCATCATGGATGCGATGACATCATCATGGATGCGATGACATCATCATGGATGCGATGACATCATCATGGATGTCACATCCAAAGTTAATCTGCAAACCTGCTAACCGATTTTTTTGGCCACTTGGGGGCTGAAACTAATTTCAAACACAAACACAAACTCCCTGTGAAGCTCCATAAAGCCGAGGGGAGCTGCAACAGCACTGATTGTTCTCTGTAGCTCTTTTGCTTTGAGTGACGCCTCATGTCTCATGATGTCTGACATTCTGCCAGTTCAAGTAAAGAATCTGAACCGGTGTTGTGGTTGTAGAGGAGCTGCAGCAGCAGCTGACCCAGAGCAGCAGCCAGAGGGAGGAGATGATCCGCCTCAAACAGGAGCTCCAGCTGCTGCGCAGAGATCTGGTCCTGTCAGGTACATTAGACATTTCTTGATTACAATTGAACTGTATTAAGGTTGATGAGCGCAAAAGACAAAGCAGTGTTGGTGCTTAGATGAATGCAGTGTTTGATCCCTCTGACCAGGGGAGGGAGACGGCTGGAAGGACGAGCTGCTGGACCTGGCTCGTTCCAAACAAGAGCGCACCGTGTCCGAGCTCCGCTGTCTCCGTCAGGTAGTGTGTCCACCCCAGGAGTGTCTCTGGTGCTTAGCTGAGCACATTCCAAGTATAGTTGTTGATCATTATATAATACAGGATATAGCACTGCAACACAACATGTGTGGATGAATAACCAGCACCGGGTCACAGTTTAGGAAATACTCTTCATCCTTCCTCATTCCTTCTGCTCAAGCTGCCAGCGTCAGAGGTGTTTGTCTGGTTTGGCAGCATATCTCCGTGTGTTCCTGCAGGTTCTTTACTGCAGCTGAGGGACTCTGGGTCCCGTTTATGTCCAATCAGTGTTTAAACCAGCACACAGTGACAGGAAAGAGACGATCATCACTGTTATTGGAGCGACCGACGCATTCGAGTTTGAGTCTGACTATTGGAAATTGAAATAAACAAGCTGATGCAAGTGATGCTGTAATGTGGGTTTGTTTCCCAGGTTTGTGAGAATCAACGGAACGACCTGCAGCTGCTGCAGTTGAACCTGGAAAGTGCTCGAGAAACCCTGAGGGAGAAGAGCAGTCAGGGAACACTGGGCAGGTGAACATTGACCGAGGATGGAGAGGAAGACACATCAGTCATGTGACTTTAAACTTATAACAGTCCGAACTCCAAAATATGTTTTCAGTGGCCGTCATCCTCTTCCGTACATCTTCCGTACATACATGAGATAGAAGCCACGTAGAGTCGCCACAGTTGAACCAAATAACACCGTTTCTGAAACATACAAACGCAGCTGTTTCTGTTTGTTTGTGTCCCAGTCAGGGTGAGCTGAGCTGTGGTTGTGTGGACGTCCCGTCCTCATCGATCCGAGTGAAGACCTCCAACGTGCATGAGATGTCTCCGGCAGCAGAGACTCTATGTTCCACTGCAGCAGTAAGAACAGCTGCTGGTTAGCTTAGCTTAGCATAAAGACTTGAAGCTGGGGGGGGGGGGCAGCTAGCCGTGGTCCGTCCTGCAAAGTAAAGATGAGAAAGTTGTGTTGAGTTTCTGCTTGTTTTGTTTCCTCTCGTGTTTTCAGGGTGACGATCTTCTGTCCAGCTGTTTCCTGCAGCAGCTGTTAGATGAGTCCCGTCTTGTTGTGTCGGGTTCAGACCACCAGAAGTGCCCGACACCCCACCACCACCACCCGACACCCCCCACCCACAAGGTAGACGGGTCTGTAAGCCCCGTGTTCTCCTCCCTCTCTGGGTGTGGCATCGAGGGCGTCAAATATTCAGTTTCATCGTGACAAACGTGGTTTTCTTCCTCCAACAGCTCAGTGAAGCTGCACCCACTTCCCGCCCCCGTCAGGACCCCACCCGGCCTTGTAGGCTGCATGACACTGACTGAAGCTCAGATGTTTTGGGGATAAACTTTGTCTATCAAAGTGTTGAAGTCATTGTCTCACAACCGGAAACCGACTGCAGTGAAGATCATCAAAAATTGCCTTTTTTTTTTTACATTTTTCTACATTAAATCTCATTTTGTGTTTGTTTCTGTGTATTATCTACATGTACATAAGTACAGCAGAGGTTTGTCCTCCTGCTGTGATTGTTTGATCCTGTTGTCTGCAGTGTGGGAGGTGTGGAACCAGTCCTACAGGGCTGCTGGCTGCTCGTCATTCCAGTTCCACAGCTTCACTCACCTGCTGACTCAGAGACTCTCACCATTTGTAACCTGGTGATCATGTCACCATGTTTCATTAAATATTTATATGAAAACCACACGAGCAGCCTGTCGCAGCTTTAATACAAACAGCTCCGATTTATTCCCTCTGTGTTTGACGCACAAGAGAAACTGCTTGATCGACGACCTGATCGACGACCTGATTGACGACCTGATCGGACTAAGAGTGAATTCTTGAGCCTCTCTTAGGATTCATCGGACTTTGAGATTGTCTGGAGCAAGATGAGCAAGCAGAAGAACAAAAGTGACAATAAGACGGAGAAAGCGTTGGCGGCGGAGAAGGAGCAGTTCAGTAAACAGCAGGTAGACGATCTGTGATCTGAGTGTTCAGAGGTTTGGATGGAGCTTTGTACTGTTGAATTCAGTTGGAAGTTAAATCTGATGTTACTCATTCAAACTGTGAACGTTGAAGCAGGAAGTATTAGTTCAGGGAATTCAAATGTTTTGATGGGAAGATAAAACGGCTGAAATAAACTACACTAAGTATTTTATTTTTTTGGAGGTGGAAGTTGTTTCTCAGTTTCAGTTCCTCTGTTTCAAAAAGTTCACGAGCACCAGTGGAATTATAATGAATTATTATAAAACATGTAAATATGTGAATACAAAAAACTATTATTTTGATACACGAGTTCCAAATGTGTGTGAAAACCGAAATATATTGTCAAAGATGAAGACGGATGTCGATAAGAGCAGCAGGACTGTGATATAATATAATATATGTTGAATACGTTCAGACGTCTCCACAGTTACAAGAAATCAAATGTATTTGTAACGTCAGGCGATCAAACATTGATAATCAGCGATCCAACAACCAGCTGAGTGCTGATGTCAGTTCTCTTCCGTTTCAGCTCCACAACATCAGCAAAGCTCTCACCTCGCCGGAGACGCCACCCAAAGAGAAATATGTGCGAAGTATCCTTCTCTAAGTCGGATTCCACTGACCCTCATGTTGAATTGAGATGACTCAGATGATTGTGTGTGAGAGTAGGTGAGAGTTTCCTTGACAGACGTGCAGACATCATCGTGGGCACTCATAAGGAGAGCGGAGCCGCCACCTTCTGGTCCTACAGCCTGAACCTTCCTCTGTCCAGCAACTCCATGATCAGCTGGAAGTTCTGCTACCTGCTGCACAAAGTGCTCCGGGACGGACACAGGAATGTAAGTTCCTAATGAAACGACCTTCTGCCCCGTCTGCCCGTTGTCGGTCTCATGTCGGTGACCTGCCGTGTGTTTGTGTGTCCTGCAGGCCGTCAGAGACTCTCAGAGACACTGTCGCAATGTGAAGGACATGGGCGTCCTCTGGGTGAGTGGCCTCAGTATGGTTCCATCTCTACAGCCTTTACCTGCGGCCATACATGAAGAGAGAACTAGGAACTGGTAAAACATAGTTGCAATAATATAAAAGTCTTTCTAACATACGAGTGTTGTTCCTCTGCAGGGGAACCTGCACGATCGCTACGGCCACATCGTCGCCTTGTCAGCCAAGTTCCTCGTCCTCAAAATGGAATTTCATGCAAAGGTAAACTGCTTCTTCATCTGTATCGTTTCTCTAATGATACGAGACAAACTAAAAAACAAAGAACGATCCCTCCTCCACAGCACAAGGTGATCCCGGGAAACCTGGAGGCCTCCGACGAGACGCTGGACAGAGAAGCAGGAAATGACACGCACAAAGTGTACGACTGCATCTGGACACCCACGACTGTTGCTGTTGTTGTCACGCTGCTGCTGTTTGTCTGTAAACATGTGATGTCATGTGACGCAGGTTGGACCTGACACAGGAGCTGTTGGACTACATGGATGCCGGGCTGAAGCTGGCTGAGACAGGTTCAGTGTTTGTTCATTCACATCATGTCTTCTAACAGGAGGCGTTTACTTCACTGGCAAATATAATTCACCGTTCATTTGGGCTCTGAAGTTGTGTGTCTGTTGTCTAAAGTTCTCCGTCAGCTGGATGCCAACGGAGCGAAGTCCACCACGGCAGCGGGACAGTGCAGGATGATGCCTCTGATCCCTCTGATCCTGGACAGCAGCTTCCTCTACCACTTCTCTGTCCTCCAGCTGTTCAAACTTCACAGCCGTGAGTCACTCACACAGACGACTGATTCGAACGTCGCCGTCAAGCCTTGAATCCTCTGTTTCCTCTGCTCTCCAGGCATCGCTGCAGACGCTCTTCTGGGACACAGGGAGCGTTTCCGGGATCTGTTTACAAGGTCGGTTATCACCACTATTATCTCACATTGCTATGATCATATACATACATATGTATATCCTTCGAT
>CAAKHC010015181.1:5011-40908 GCA_901007825.1 Macroramphosus scolopax
GATTAGCACTCATCTGATGTACTAAGTCTAAATCTTTAAATATCCCTCCCTGTTCAAACCAATTCAAGGTCAGTTTTAGTTGTTTGAATGTTAAACAGAGGAGGTTTTCATGTGCAGGAAATATATGCAGTGCTCAGAATCTACTTCAAATGCTATTTCTTTGCAATGAATGGAAACGTGACTCACCATGAGCGACAGCGAGCACAACAATAAGAGCGGCAACAAGGGAGAATTTCATGGCTGCAGAGGGGTCAAACCAACCTAGGAACAAAGATTAGACAAGGTTGAAACACAATTAAACGCAGGAGTTTCAAGGTATATGAACAGAACACGTCTGTCGACAGCCATGTGAAGAACAAGAAACATAGAAGTACATCTGCAGGACTCTTACCTTAACTCCTGGGGTTCTTGGTAAAAAGAATGGTGCCTTCTGCCAGGCTGCAGGAGAGCCTTTATAGCTCCTGAGGATGAGCAAATCACTGCTAATCTCAATTTAATCAACACCTCCAACATGAGGGGGCTGTTCAATCACTGTGTGTGATGAACCTTGATGCTTGATAGCTGACAGGAGAAAGACACAAAGTCCACTTTGTCTGTGTGTGAGATACAGGAAGGGATCAATCAAGACCTGTTGGCTGCTGCGACCTCACTACTCTATTATTAATGCAGCGTATTCGTTCTCACAGGTAGAACTGAGTAAAGTATATCAAGAGTCCACAAATTCAACTTGATGAAGATTTGATATTCAACTTCGAACAAAGTTGTTTTCATGTGTGAGTATGTTTACTTTTCAGTATTAAATGCATTAATGAGCTCTGACCGTATTTCTAATTGTCCTATTTCAGGAGTGATGACAAGGTTTAACAGAGTTTGGACACTCGGTCCTATCAGCAGTTGCTTCACGACGTATCTGCAGCACGCTGAGAGACGAGCGTCTGATAAACTCGTCAGAAAAAAGATACAGTCGTTGATACCAAAGTTCCAATGTGCGTAATCTTGCGTTCAGCTGGAACCTTTTGCCAGTTTCATCATCATCAACCTTTATTTGCATTAGGGAGGGTCATTGCCCTGCTTGTTCAATATAAAAACTCGTGAAAATATAAAAACAATGGAATTAAAACACAAAGAAAACAATGATATCAAGAGTAAGAATTCATTCTCTTACTCAGTTAAGAGATGTTTTTAATAAGCTCTTCTATTTTAGATTCTATTTCAGCTTCTTTTTGCTGCACTGCAAACCTCGATTTATGTATTGATTAATACTTTTTGATTTTATTCTTTGATTTCGTCTGCTGTGTGAAATGAATATTTATAGCAAATGTCTTTTTGTGAATTGTTTTTAAATCTGGTTTTACTGCACATAGAGTCCACCTCACGTATGAAATGTGCTTTATGAATAAAGTTGCCGTGCCTTGTGTAGATTGTTTCTCTTGTGTGAAGTGTAAAAGCCGTTTTAGGAATCTCAGTACCTGATGTGGTTGAAGATGATCTGTACTTGATGTGCACAACTACAAGCCTGCACGTGAGTTCAACATCCGTTAGATTAAAACATCTTAGAGAGATGTATTTCAGATCCTTGATCCAAGAGGAAAAATGAATACGGGAAATGAATAATAAATAAATCTCATCAGCTCATCTTCAGGTAATGACGTTGGTTGAACTTTAGTGAACCCGGTTTAACATGTGTTGCATGTACCTCTGGTGCCCTACTGTGATAAAAGCTCCAACTCAAGATAAACCAAACAAATGTTTCTCTCCCAGTGTCTTAACTGATACTTCTATTCCTCCGTCCGTCTATGTTTTGATTGTATTATCCGCCGACAGTTGAGTGAATAGGTGATTGAGGGAGTGCTGTAAAGCACAGTGTGTGTCGTCAAGGTAGAAAGCACCCATTGCATCCCATTCAAACGGAAAAGTAAAGCTGATATTTAATAAGAAGTCGTCATTTAGCCGGTTTACTTGGCTAACGCTAGAGCAGGCCGGCCCTGGGTTGATGAAAAACATCCACTGTATCTTCAAGCATCATATTTGGAGTTAAACATGAGCTCTTTGATGTCTGCACTGTCCCCTTTGCTACTGTAATGTGTAAATTTCTCCGTCTTGAGACATTAAAGGTTTTCTGATTTTCTGATTCTGATTCACCATGCTGGTTTTCCTCACACATATCTTATTCTATTCACAATATACTGTTAGTTGACTCTTGGCAGTTGGTCCAACACACCAGCAGATGGAGATCAAATGTCAAATCACTTTCCTGACCTGAGCATCCAGACGATGCAACCCCATGCAACCAATGATCAAGACCTGAGTAGATGCATGAGTGCCCTCTGTTGGAAATATATTACATTAAATTTACATTTTCTTTTTTCTGTGCTGCACACACTTTGAAAAAACACGATTATAAACTACTCTGCTCTTGAACGTAACTGTTTTAAGTTGTGTTCTGTTGTTTGTTTTGTTTTCTCATTAATTTTATTTTTGTGTGATTTCACTCAGTATTAAATTGTTCTCTCGTCATCACTGAAATTGAGGGCATGCCCTCAATGATTCCTCGAAATATAAATAAAGGTTGAATTAATTACATTATGGTCGCATGGAGGTAATTCAAATATTTATAATTAATTAGAAAGCATTACGATTATAAATTAATCATAGTTTAATGTAGTTTTAACTGGGCTTCTAGGTAGTATGTACGCCCAGGTAAGATAAACAGTCGCTCACTTACTTTTACGCTACCTGGCAACACACGCAAACTCCAGGTTCTTCTTGCGTAAGCACGTTACGGTCTTCAGGCTTCCGGCTGCCGCACGGTCACTGCACACAGAGAGAGACATCATGGCGGACGTACTGGATCTTCACGAAGCGGGAGGCGAGGACTTTCCTATGGACGAAGATGGTGATGGTAAAATTATTACTTGTACCCAGTCGTGTTAGATAATCTCGACTGTCGTACTTAAAACGAGTTTTAGTTACTGAGGATTAAAGCGAAGCGGCGAGTCCGGAAATGCAGAAAACGCTAGACTGCGTGGTAGCAGGCCCGAGAGATGCTAATATTGGGCTAACAACGCACTGTTGATACAGTCAAACACTACCTAAATCGTCCCTTTTTATATACATTTATATATGCATTTTCCGAGTTCTATCAGTCAGAAAATGTGATTGAAAGGGTTTATCATTATAGTAAGGATGAATCAACATGGACAGGACATTGTACAACTTTTACGTCGTCTGATAGCAACAACAAGCGTGTTCATTGAGTGTTTATACGTTAGCCAACGTTAGCTAACTTTAACCGCAACTTTCGGGAGATAACTTTGTGTAATGTCATGTCGGTTTCATACAACAATCTCGATAATACGGGCTTGCAATGTATCCCTCAATGGCTGATTGTAAAATAAACATGTTTTGACAAGTTCCAACTTGTATTCTCCAGAGAGCATCCACAAGTTAAAAGAGAAGGCTAAAAGGAGGAAAGGACGAGGCTTCGGTTCCGGTGAGTTTACATATGATGGGAGATTGATCCTTTTATTCTCTCATGGATTGATTAACTTTGTCACCTCTGTGTTGGTCTGCATTGTTTTCATATTTTGCTGTTTACAGATGAAGGAGCCAGGTCCTCCAGAATCAAGGAGGACTATGATACTGTGGAGCAGGATGGAGATGAGCCAGGCCCACAGAGATGTAAGATAACTTTCAGATTAATCACAAGCCAAAAGCATAAAGACTGTCCTTGACATTTGTCACTGAGATACCCGTTTTTCTACTCAAACTCGCGGCAGTGCATTTAATCATATGTTTGTGTTGTTGACTCCCAACAACCAGTACAAATGATTGCTTGTACATTGAACATTGAATGACGCACATCCCAAATTACATTTGGAACTAGTAGTTGTGTATTTCACTGTCAAATCTGCTGTCTGTATACATATAACATTACAAGTTAAGATACATCAAAGTCTATTCAGGTTTCTGTCACTCGCCCATTTAGACAGGTGGTTGGGTGAGACATCTTCTTTCCGTAAATCCATTTATACTATGCGAGTGCCCTATTGGTACTGTGCAGGTGCAATTCAGATGAGTTACATAACGAGGTACCATGATAAATGGAGCATTATGGTACTACAGACATGCCCTGGTCTCAAAATGGTATTCTCTAGATGTAAGGGAACATGTTTGTTTCACACAGACCTACTGATTGCTAAGGATAAGTAACTATTGTTTAATTTCAATTTAATTATTGCCCAAACCAGTTGATGATTGGCATGCTTCTTTTTACAAAATAGGAAGGAGGTTTTTTCCATTATTTGACCACCTGATGCTTTCTTCCTGCTTTAGCTGTGGAGGGCTGGATCCTGTTTGTGACAGGCGTGCATGAAGAGGCCACAGAGGAAGATATCCATGACAAGTTTTCAGAGTTTGGAGAAATCAAGAACCTGCACCTCAACCTTGATCGCAGAACAGGCTACCTCAAGGTGAGCCACATAACTGCATTTACATGATTAGGAGTTGCAGTATGTCGTTAATTCATCGGGAGAGATGTCCATCATCGGTTTATGCAGTCGCTCTTTCGCTGCCCTGCTTTTCAAAATTGTTAGCTGAACTGTATTTCAGCATTTACACTGTGATGTACTCAAGGTTAGTATAGTAGTCCTTTTTACAAAAGATACAATTTAATAAGGTAAAGATTGTTATAAGCTACATCCTTGGGGGTAGTGTATCTTATATTCATTTGTGCATCTTAATTTTAAAATGAGTGAAGAACAATGAAGCAGTCAAGCTTTTTAAGATGATTGTTTGGAGCCCAAACTAGTATTGTCAGTCTGCCAATAGTGCACTGCGGTTGTTTGCACAGCACTTGGCAGCATGAAGTCATTTATTTGACTATTCATGGCAACAATAAAAAGTCACGTAGGATGACAAACTCAAAGCTGTAACAGAATGCCCAATGACTCAAATTTATATTTTGATTGTTTGTTTGCTCAACTGCCCTACTTCTCTGAATCGCCCAATTGTTGCTTTAGAGTGGACTTGAAGCAATGTACACTCAAAAATAATCTGTACAAAACGAGTTCATTTATTGACTCCTTTAATTCTGTGTGAAAGAGGGGTCTCCTTCGTCATCACAAGAACAAAACAAAGGGTCACGGAATTGTTTGTTGACATTGAAATGAGGGGAAACATTTGTTAAGGCCATTGCTGACTCCAGATCTCAACCCAAGCTACTCTTGCAGCTCATGCTGGGCTGATACTTGTTAGTTGTTTTTTTATTTGTCCCCCATCTGTTTGTTAAAGTAGATACTGTCATTGCCTTTTTGCTGCCCACATAAAAGATAAGATAATATAATCCTTTTTCCATCCCACTACGGGGAAATTCTCAGCATTACAGTATCAAAGTGGATAGTGCAAACAATTCATGCAGGCTTCCACTTCCCTGTAAGCCACAAGATGGCAGCATTGTTTTGAGGGATGCAAGAACAAAGCATCTCTGTCCTGAAACTCTTTTCAGCTATCATTTAAGTCATGCATGTAGAATGTCATCAAATGATTTTCATCACAGGCTGTTTGAAGATTATCTTGATCTTTTTTTAATGCTTCATATTCACGTGAATGAAAATCA
This sequence comes from Macroramphosus scolopax, assembly GCA_901007825.1. NCBI lineage: Eukaryota > Metazoa > Chordata > Actinopteri > Syngnathiformes > Centriscidae > Macroramphosus > Macroramphosus scolopax. The sequence goes on from CAAKHC010015181.1 coordinate 10,629, forward strand.
ATGTTGGCTAAACTTTTGTACTATGACTCCAAATATTAGTACAATAAAATATTACATTATAACAGTAAAGCAGTGTTATTGCAATGTGCAATAACTCACGTGATGCCCTGATTACTGTTCCCAGGGTTATGCTCTGGTCGAGTACGAGACATACAAAGAGGCTCAGGCAGCCATGGAAGGGCTCAACGGTCAAGACCTGATGGGCCAACCTATCAGCGTCGATTGGGGTTTTGTCCGAGGGCCCCCCAAGAACAGGAGGAGGTGAGGGTGATGTGTGGTTTGTTTGTGTATGTTTGTCTATAGTGGCAGTATTTTGCTGATGAAGAAAGGTGTCAATAATTAATGTGGGGCAGCATTTACCCGGACAAAATGAAGGTGTACATTGTCGGAAAATAGTACTTGTACTTCTGATTAGACGGATTAAAATTATGATAAGAGTTCTGTGGATGCAGATTAACCACTGCAGATAGAACTGCAGTCATAACTGTCCATATACAAGTTAGGCTTACTACGTCGCACACAGCCAGCATGCAGCTGTTCACTATTTCAGTTCAATGACTAATGAAAAATATATCCACTTCAAACGTCCTTAATTACCTCAGATTCGCCGATATGAATAATATATTTTTTCATCAGCCGAACTGCATTTTCTTTGTTAATCGATGTGTGGTTCTTAGGACCGGCGGACGAAGACGCAGCAGAAGTCCAGACAGGAGGCGGCGTTGAGTTTTGGCAGTATCCATCAGCCAGAGGTGTCTGTCATTTTGACAGGCACTACATCATTAACTCTTCTTACAAGAGCGTATTTTTCTTTTTTGAGTTTTTGTATGATATTTTTCATTAACAGCTGTATGGCACCTAGTTGCGCAATTTCTAATTTTGAGATTCATTTCTCTTTTGAGATAAATAACAAAAGAAGTAATTGGCCTAAACGGCAACATGTTTTTGAAAAATTGCTGATTTTGCTCTATAAGGCAAGAGAGGCAAAACAAGTTTATATGTAGTACTCGTGTACGGCTTTCATGATTCCCTCTAGATGTTGGTTCAGATTGTTGACCATTACGTGCATTTTATTGTACATGAGTGTTTTGTTTTATTATTTGAGGAATATTAAACTTTTTAAAAGATAAATGTGTACCCTGTCGTGTTTTTATTTTGCACTGCTAATGACGTAGGAACTACATCATCCTGGATGACCTCACCCACACATGGTACCGCCCCTGCTATTTTGTCATCTGCAAAGCACCTGTCACTCCGGGTTCAGTAATAAAGTCATAGGCTCGCTGCAAAAAAAAACCTTGTCCCCTTTTTGTCTTCAGCCAATTGTCATACACACGTTTTGTCCTCTGTCGTCGTCATTCGCTTGTAGAAACGTCTTTCAAAATCATTAAGGATGACCATTGGTCCTTATTTATGCCAGTCAAACAGACTCCTGTGTCTGGTTGGTTGGTTCTTTATAGGGGCGGGCTTAGGTATTCGGTTGGCGTTGTTGTTGTAAGTGGTGGAGAAATTACTTTGTCGGTGGTGGTCCGGTTTGGGATTTTATGTTGAGCTCCACCTACGAAGATGCTTAAAAGTTAGGAATTGCTCGTCTTGGAAACATACATGTTCTCCACAAGCTTATACCTGCTGGGAAACTAAATGGAACGATGAAAACAGCATCTGCCTGGCCGTTCAAGGTAAGCAGTAAAGGGATACTCCGTCTACTAGCTTTAACATTAGCTACCGTTAGCTGATGATTAGCCAAGCTTGAAGTAACCACTTGCTAGCCAAATGTTAAGGTTTGGACTACATACAGATACGTACATCGCGTTTCCTTGAAATGAGTGTTGTCGGTTTCCTAGAGGGATATTTAAATCATTAATTGCGTGCAAATAAAGTTAAGAGGCTGTGTGTAAACGCTGCTTCTGCCCCATGCGTTTAAACGCCTCAAATGCGTTTATGTAAGCATGTGTATTGTTCGTTGATATTTTGCTCCCAAGAACAGTCGTAGCCATAGCTCGTTTTAAGTGAACATATAGGACAAATCATCAGTAGTAGCATTGGGCAGCATGCAGTTGACCACTGCACGCATGGTGGTGAAGGGAATGGATCGTTGACGGTTACCGTTATATTAGCTTGGATATGTCAGGTGTGCAGTCCCAACATTGTATCCAACATTTATACATTTGCACTCTTTTATTACACACGTTTTTGCCTTCTTTTCGAAGGAAATGTAAGCGACAACACCAAGGGCTGGCCATCACGATGCAGATTATCTGAGCCTGGTTTGTATATGAGTGATGTAACGTTTACTTAAAGCACCGGCTTAGACGAAATTACCCGGTGAATTGTTTCACACTCACGTGTACTTTCTAACTTCTAACCACATCGAGCCAGTTTATGTGAGGTAAATCAAGAAGCGCTTGGTATTTCCACCCAAATCTTGCTGCCAGAAATGTGTGACTACCGCCTGAGCTGGCCGGTTATTGGATTCAATGTTCCTTGTGAGGTTTGAAACCGGGGCTGGGGTTGTTCTCCGACATTTCCACCATGACCACTATGAGAGAGAGGGCTGTGTTACACTTTGCCTTGAATTATTCAGAGCTTGTATTTATGGGCTCCATTGTTAGCTAGGACACACAGTCAACAGGAAAAGTAGGACAGAGGTACAAGTTCTTTACTGCACTGGGCCTTAAGGGGATGTGTATGTTGTTAACGAGTGATGGCTTTTTGGAAACACACTTAGAAGTTATTAGGAACCCTTTCTTACAAGTTTGATGGAATTTCAAGAAGCAAGTATTTATGTTGTAGGAAGAGGACGCATCCTGTGCTCCCACCTGTATTCATTCCTTCCAGTGGCTCTGCAGAGAGATGTTTGAAATGCAGTACAGAGGACTGTAGCTCAGTAGCAGCGTGGAAACTGAGGTTGAACTACCAGCTTACTGTTGCTAAATACACCTGGTAGGTTTGTCTATTCTACTAGAAAAAACGCCACGTGTCTGTTCTGGCATCTATCAAGAACTGTTCCTCGAAAATGATAAACGATCTTCATACCCTGATGAGCGGTCTCTGTGAGGTTGAACTGCCAGTCTTCATTATGCAAGTGTTCAACACTTCAAGGAACATAATGATGGATACGGCAGGAAAGAGAGCACCATGGGTTTTACAGGAAAGATCAACCAGCATTGCATCAATTTCTTTTGATCCACTCAACAGAAGAAAAACACAGTTCAACCACTTTTTAACCCTGCAACGAGGTTATGTTTTCATCTGCGTCTGATGGTTTGTTTGTCTGTCAGCAGGATTATGCAAAATCAAGCTGATTTTCACAAAACTTGGCAAATGGATGGAGCATTAGTGCAGGAAGAACCAATTAATATTCAGGGTAGATCCGTTTAACATACTGAGAAACTGCATCTGCATGCACTGAGTGACTTTCTGTCAACAGGGTTAAGCAAAACTACCAGTTAAATTCTCAGTAAACAGGGTGGAAGGATACAGTGTGACTCCAGGTAGAACAATATGGACAAAATATTCCTTCGCAATTTGGGCAATTTAATATGTATATAACGATATAGATATATATCTATACATTTTCTGTAAATCCTGTGAAGAAATTGCCTACACAAAATAATCACATACTTCATGTCTTCCTTTTTGGTAATCCTGTGAACTATGAAAGGCACTTTTTCTTAACTTTTTGTGTTTGGAAGTGATGTTGAGAACTGTCACAAATGAGAAACAGAAACAAAAAAACAGTCCTCAAGTTTCACAAACATCCAAAAGTGCAACGTAATTTTCACAATGCCTCTCAGGGATTTCCTTCCATCGTCTTGACATTTTCTAGTAGGGCCCTCCCAAAGACTCTTTCAGACTCCTTTGGGATTTGTTTTTTCTTTTCTTTACTTCAATGTAGCCCACATCTAGGCTCTCCCTGTACTGCCTCTCCCTCTTATGTAGGTGGTAGGAGACGTTTACCGTGTTGTAACTGATCAGTGCCAGATTTTATGTATCCGAATCCCCTTTTAGGTACAAAGTGTTTGTGTTGTTGGGCTCGGGCTGAGTCTTCTTCTGATGTGAGGACGTTTGATGTGTCATTTTATTCCATGGTATTTTACGTTGTACGAGTGAACGTGAAGAGGATGTAAATTCCCTGAATGGTGTAAAATGCTGCCATAAAGCAGTTATGCAGCTTCTAGACCAGTGCGCCCCAATCCTGGTCCTGGGGCCCACCTGCCCTGCATGTTTTAGACGTCTCCCTGCTCCAACACACCTGATCCAAATAAATGTTCTTCATTAAGCTCTACAGAAGCCTGATAACGAGCCCTTCATTTGAATCAGGTGTATTTAAGCAGGGAGACATCTAAAACATGCAGGGCAGGCGAGCCCCACAACCAGGATTGGGGAACGCTGATCTAGACGATAGAGGGAATTATCTGTCACTAAACTTTTCTTTCATCTCACAAAATATATTGTCATATCAAACAGGCGAAATAGAACCTGTTAAATTTTGGGCAGATGCGAAAGACTGCCTTTGGTATTGGTGTTATGTGCTGTACAACGTGCCTTTCTATTCATTCATGAGATAATGGAATAGTTATATATGCTTGAATGTATCAGTCAATGCACCAAACAGACAGTATCAAATACATTTACCGCAATGCCGTCACTGATGCAAAAAAAAAACAAGCAAGGCAGCATTTGTTCAGTGAGTTATTACACATCTGTGGCTTTCACTTTGCATCATATCATGTAGAGATCATGAGTATTTGAATGCGCTCAGCTGAAAACAAGATGTGACGATGTGATTTTTGCCACATGGTTTTGTTTTGACGAATAGCAAAGTCATGTGATTACACAGTAGAGAGTCAAGCAGCCTTGAAGCATTAAAATTCTCAGTATTTAGCTTATCAAAGCCGGCAGTTAGTTCAACTTGCTTGTCTGGCGGGAACATGATTAGTCTTACATATAACTTCTAGCAAAGGTTTTGTGTTGCTATCTTAACTATCTTCACATCCCGAATATCTTTAGCACGGATCATACCAAAGGCTGTTATGACTGTATATAGTGTTTCACAGGGTAACCGTGCTGCTTCAGCAGAGAAGAGGGTATGAAATTTTAAATTCGTCTCTTGCTGGGCTCACCCAAACAGCTGCTCACAGAGTCTGGTTTATCTGTGTGTATGTGTGTGTGTGTGTTTGTATGTCTCAGGGATCCAGTGTCAGTTTCAAAGCCAGGCCAGTTTGACTGTGGAGGTATTCCCACAGGAACTCTCAAACATGGTCAGATTAATAAGTAAGCAGATGAGTGCTTCTTCAGGTTAGTAGGACAGGCCAGCGTACATGTTCCACTTCGTCATGCAGCGTACACGCTCATCTTAGAATAGGCAATAAATCCTGTGCTAGTCTAGCACCTGCTTCTATGAAGATATCTCACAACCTTCACCGTAGGATTTTTAAAAAGACAGATTTGAACTAACACAAAATCAGTTTCACTGTAATATATGAGATACAGTCAGCTGTTTCCTATAAGGAATTGTCGCTATATTTACTTGACTATGTCGTGATATAGAATATATAACTTGATCTACAAATGTCCTCCTAAAGAGTTTCAAGAATGCTTGAGTTAACCCTTTGATGCATACAAGCACACCGCTATGTATTCCTTGCAACATACATGTTATAACATTCTTGTTTATATTCATCAGTGTTTCTATTGGAATGATTCTAAACAGTTTTTTCCTCACCTGTTTGAGGGTACTACACTGTATAAGAGTGACGTTTTTGGACATTTAAAGAATAATGCAAAAGCCTTTTACTCACAAGGTGTTGTAATATAACCAGCAGGAGATCGTTGATTTTGGTGACACTGCACTGAATAACAGCAAGGTTATTAAATATTTTTTGTAATTCTTTTCGTAGACAGTCCCTGTGAACTCGTCTCACCTTCTCTTTATTTGTTCTTTCCAGAATAACGGATTTGGGTACAGCCCTAAACACACACATTCCTGTCTAAATGATGATGTTATTGACTTATGGTGTGACATTTGGACATGGCTGACCTTGAAATTACCCATTGTACTTCCAAGCGTGTTTGTTTACATAAGAATGTCGCCAACATGATGCTCGTCTGCTCTTTGTGTCATTAACAATATATCAGCCACCTCTTGTTATAAACTTTGTCCATACTTCAGTAAGATTGTCAGTATTGTCTTTATATTCTCCTCTGTGTACAATTGTACCATGGGTCTTGAGTAGGCAGTCAGACAAGTTTTTACCTCGACATCAATCCACTTGTTTGTTATCTCCGCTGCCTCATATGGGCAGCAAGCTTGCTGGTTGTTGTTGTTTTACAGCAGCTGTTTTTTATAAAGAGCCTTATTTTTGATGGTAATTGAGCCAGTGTGCAACACCTAAAATGCTTTTGCAAGCTGCTTCCCAGATGCTTCGCTGTCGTAATCCGATCATCTTGGCTGCTCTTGCTTGTATCTCAATAGCTTTGTTTACTGATAGGTCAAGTCCCCGTGCAATATGTCAAGTTCATATCGAATTTTAAGAATGCCCCACTGGATCACAAGGCAATGTGCTTCAAATGGTCTGTTATGCTTACCGACTGTCAGTGTTGAATTCAAACAAGTTTTACCACTTTCAATAATTCATGTTTCCCTGCATTCAAGCTAAAGCCTGACTAGTGAACAATAAAAAAAGCATGTTGACTGTTGACAAAAAGCAGGATCAAACTTGTATATTACATACACTCGTATATTCAGGACACTGTTGAAACAGGCAGGAACAGTTGGGTCTTAAAGAGCAAACTACCTTCGTCCTCACATTGCCACAGTGAGACAGGGATCAATAGGTGGCTTGTCTCTGCGAGGCCTCTGTGTCCAGACAGCGAGTCATAAAACTCGGTGGAGCCCCACCCTCCCCAGCGTGGCTGGTTGCCTGCCAGTCTTGTGACACAGCAACTTAGCCGGTGCCCAAGGCTCTTTGTGTGTCGGGTTGGAGAGACCTCGAAACAAGGCACCTACCCACCTGGATGCCAGCAGCTGCTTGACTTGAGCAGAAAACATATTGCCTTATACTGCCAAGGTGAGCAATCATAATGCCATACAGCATGAGACGCCACTCCCAGAAGTGGTAATGAGAGCTTGCTGTATCAGTTACCACATGTGCTCCACCTTTTCTGCTCTACAGGGTTGGGATTTACTAATGATTTTACCTGCTACTAGCCCCACCCAGGAAGACAGTTGTCTGCTATGTCAGATATTTGAAATTGAAAATACAGCTGTTAATATAGCTTACTTTATTACCTTTTTTACAAGTTTCTTTATATATATATATTTGTTGTTGTTACATGCCTGCTTGTGTGACTGTTGTCAATCAATGTCCATTTAAAGGATTTGGCATTTTTGGAGCTCTAATCATTTTAAGGATTCTCCTGTGTTTCCCATATGTTTATAAACTTGCGGCAGCTTTTTTTAAATTATTTTGTTTCAATTTAAATCTTATTTAATTCCGGAGCATTAGTTTGCTCTGCCCTCCTCTGCTCACTGTATCACATACTTCTGTCCGAACTTGACCCTAACAGCGAGACTGTAGTAACTGCGCCCCACCCAGCCCGGCAGGCTTTCCATTTTTATTGCCCAAACCAGAAGTGATCCCGAAGTAAATAAGCTGAAGCTATGAGTTTGTGCTACTGTATCATAAAACTCAAGTCAACAACAGTACATGAAAAGATGTGGAAAACATAGTGGGTGCAAAAAACAATATTATAGAATACTGAAATGAAAACTTAAGCAGCAGAATAAAACCTCACTAGAACACACCGCAGAGATGTATATAGCACACAGTATAAACAATATCCCCACTGCAGCCGCAGTCTTAAACACACATCAACGCAAAGAGAGCTGCACAGTTTGTACACTATGTGAATTTTGTGTGTGCTCGACTGTCGCCACGCTCGTCATAGGGCGTCACAAATGCGGGCTAATTCCTCGGGAGGATCTGTATGCCAAAAATTTAAATCCTGATGCCTGCCCAATGCACAAAAATGCGAATAGTAAAAAATTCCAGTCCAGCCCAGGAAAAACAGCAAATCACGGGTTGCTGAAAACCCAAAGTGGCTCCAGAGGGTGTTAGTTTCGCTTATAAAGTCACTTGTGAAATTGGCTGGTGGGGTTGATACCTTCACCAACTATAGGGAGATGCATATTGCAAAGCATACATAGCAGGTGAATACATGTGTAGTTGAATATATAGTCTACTGTCCAGACTACAACACATCAGTCTCCCTTGCCCCGCCCTGTTGATTCAGGACAGCAGGAGTAATCCCACACACAGCCCTAATGAGAAGCCTGTCACCCAGGATGACATCACACAGGGAGTGACGTGAAGTGGCCCTGCTGTGTACAGCGCCTGGCCTGCAGCACGTGGGGATTCACATGAGCATTAGTGCTGCCCGCCTGCTGAGGCTGGTGCCTGTTAGCCACTGGCTTTAGAGCTATCTGGGCTTGGTTGGCTTCACATTCAGGCTGGCTTAGCCCTAGAAGATCTTCAACATTTGAATTAGTCCTCTTTTATAACACGCTGGTTGCAAGTCATAGTTGCATGTAGTCTAAGACATTAAAGCTACTTTTGTCTTTCTAGAATCATCTTATTTTGTTTTGCAGGAGTTGCACAAATTCAGGTTCTTAAAATAACACTGACATCGAGTTATCGTCAAAGAAATGTCTTGTGTTCCTTGAGGGTACAAAATACGCTTACAACAGCAGAAGTCCTCTTGCTTGCCTTCCACATGTGATCACAGAAGTTGAGAAGAAGAGGCTTGCATTTCTCCACCGAGGGCAGAATGAGGACTTCTCTCCCACAGAGTCTGGAGGTTAAGTTGCCAGCTTTCTGGAAACCAACACGCAATGTTCACCAAGTGAAGCAATTCATCATTCTACCTCTGGGTTACTGTCCTTCAGACAGAACAACAGCAGTCACTCTTAATGTCTTGTTTTGGGTGTCATTTGTGCACAGTGATGCAGATAAGCTTCCACGTGTCTCAGTCACTCCGAGTATCGAATACCCTTGTTACAGCATTTGCTTTTAGGCTCGCTGTTTCAGGTTACCATAGCACAAACACTGTACAGAATGAAATGCAGGCTATGCAATGTTCGTGGAATGAGGGAATGCCTCTTATGGTCCCTATAGCCTCCTCCACAGCATCCCGCTTCATGGGGCTGTTAATTAGCACTCCTCTACTGGTGATTACTGGGCTTGACTGCGGTGACGGGCCCCAGGAAACTTTTGAGGCCGGCTTTAACAGACCGCCTAATAAACCATCTCAGCAGTCAGAGGGAGAGGAAGAAAGAAAGCTAAGTCTTCAGAGCTACAGGTGGCGGATATGGATGCAAACATGACTTGCAATAAATGTCAAAGCATCCTCTGTTAAAATGTTACAATACCTTCAACTGTTCAAACGTTTTATTAAATCTTACGGACTGAGTTAAAGTCAAGCATTTAGAGCAAATGGGTCAACAATGTGATTATCTTTAATTGACTGATTAGGGTTCAGAAGGGCGTTTTACGCCTAGTTTCTATTTTTAGAATGTCCGAGTCTTGATCGAAGGTGGGAATTTTCTGAGTTGATAGTTATACAACACTGTTTTTACTGCTCCTGTTTAGATGCTGTTTAGATATTTAGAGGCAGTACAGTGACTAACAGTCACGGACAACGTCATGAACAGTACTAGTATAATGAATCAACCGTTTTCAGGTCTGTTTTTCCACCTTCATGTTGCATGGATTCTGTGAAGTATTTTTTTTTCTAGATTAGTTAAACTTTATTAAGGAGATCTTTGCCTTAAGCTCTTATAGAGAAACAGACTGGCTGCTGAGTTTATATGTAACGGTTTGGGATGTTTCTTAGCCAGCATTTGGGGAAGGGAGGCCACGAAAGGGAAGCCAGAATTGGCGAATTTTTGTGTTATGACTGGACAGCTCCAGTGGCATGTTCGGCAGGGCGAGCACGGTGTGGAATCTCTGCCATCAGCTGTGTATGCGTTCACGCTTGTGGTTCGTTACACATTATACACACACACGAATACCCGACAGCTGGTGGTCAAGCATTCATCGGGGTTGGAATGTGCATGCTAGATATATCACACTGAAGTAAGGGTGAGAGGAAAAACATTAGGTCCTAACACAGTATTTTATGGTAGACCTGACACTTCTTACAGTGGAGGCTGAGACAAGTGATACAAGAAAATGAATGCCTTATTTGGGACCAAGAAAACCAGCCGTTGCTGCAGCTTTGCATCAGTAAGGCCAAAAGCATCTGTGGATTCCCAATAATCCAAGCCAATGGACTTAAAACAGTCCACTTGTTCCTATAATTCCAATGTGATCAGCACATCTGTCTGTTACATGCAGCTTTATTGACGTTTCTCCGATGACCAGATTTGGAAAGGGTCAGACTTCTTAACTGTATTGATCAGAGATGTAAGCCAATACTAATGGGTTCATAGTTCACAGCAGAGAGTTTAAAATTTTGTTGTCTACTCCTCCCTTTTCTTTCTTAAAGGTAAATCACTCCTTTATGATGAATGGATTAGTTAAAGGTGTTTCATTCATTAATTTATTTTGACTTTGAGGAAGAGCAATGACTTGCTTTGCTATGCAAACGTCTCCCTGCAGTGGTCATCTACAGTAAGCCTGAGGCGGTATTTACAATGCAATGCTGTAGGATTATGCAAGCCCTTGGAAAGTAATATGCCGACGTTACGCTGATCATTCAGTGCACCCAGATGCCCTTGAAGACAACTGATGGTGCAGAAATCGACAAAACTGACTGAGATAACCTCCGCTTTTTTCTTGACTGGCGAAGCTATTTCTCAATGCCATATTGGGTGAATTTGTCCGTAATGCTTTATTGACACAGTTACAACATCAGTGAGAGAATCTTTTTTTTTTTTGCCAGTACAGCCTGATTTTACGCTGTACCAAGCAAAGATTTTTGCATCGCTATGCTCGGCTGTTGGGTCAACAGATAAAATAGCAAGCCCTTTCTTTTTCAAGCCGCTTGCTAATCATGTCAAAGGGGACTGAAGCTGCACATCCTAAATCAAAAGATTCATTCTGCTTACTGCATACCGTGCAGCAGGGCCATCGTGTCACACCATAAAGCTGAGAGAAACTTCATAATCTACCACTCCTTAGCCTGGCAGTGATCAGCCTCTTTCCCAGCTATAGCTCTCATGTTATGTAAGGAGTCAGTGTAGGCTGACTGCACTCAGTCAATAACCAGATTACGGCACTCCAAAGATAAAGACAGCTGAAGGACGGCCATCTCACCACACCTTTGTTTTTCTTCCTCTTCTGTTTTCCTTCAGGAGTAAGCTGTTTACTGTGATTTATCGTCCACTGCCAACCCTATTTCTGGAACACTTCAAAGAATAGGCCCCCCGACTCAAAGTGCATCTGCAGTGTTCACGCCTACAAGTTTTTGTGCGTGTGTGTGCAGTTTTGGGAACTACACACCAAGCAAAGATATTTATTTAGACTTATAATATATGGCCAACTTACATACATGAGATTTCAATAGTTCCCGTCTCTCCAAATTCTCCTTATTAGTTATGTGGACTCATTGATTTGTACCAAAGTGGGGAAGGTTGTGCTATTTATCCCACCACCTCCCTGTACCGGAGATGGAGCACTGGCGACACACTTATAACCGCCGCTACAGTTCAAACACGCCTTATCGCCTCGCCCCGTTTTGCACTTCATCGCATTACTCGTATGGTTTTTGCAAGGCCGAGGGGGCGTGTTACATTTACTGAGATCCCTGGAAAGGTTTATGTGATGGAACCAAAAATAGAACTGACACATTTATAGATCTTATCATTCATTGTGGTTGTGACCATTTAAAGGGAACAAGGCAAGTCCGTCGTCCAGAATTGGTAAAGTCTCACCATAGATTCCGCAAAAAACCTCAAGGCTGTCTTCTCTCGAGTCATTTTTGTAGTGTTCCTCAGCTGTCTGCACCGTACTGATGAAACAGATACTTAAATCCATCAGTACAACAGGCTGTATGATGAACAACTGTGACCCAGAAACGTACCGGGCAAGAAAAAAACTGTCTTCAGTATTTTTGCTGCAATTATATAAGATTGAAACTGATGTCTATCGATCCTGCTAATAGCTCTCTGATTCTTTATGGATTCCCGATCAATTTTCTGTGTGGGGAAAAAAAGTAGGCCAACAATAATGCATGTCTTCTGAAACATGCATGTTACAACCCATGTATATACATAAAGGTTGACAGGGTATTAGGAACATCCGTCAGTATAAACCAGTACAGATCAACAGCGCCACATTTACACCTCTTTCAGAGAGGTTCAATAAAAATCCTCATGCAGGGAGGATTTATTTCTTGGCTGTTGTTTCATACTGTCATGGTTTAATCTATGTGTACCTAATAATTGGTTAGTGAATGTACGCTGATGGTGCTGTATCTTCATCAGCTAACATATAGGAGCCTGGCTGATTCATGGTTGCCGCTCAGCCAAAATGCTGAACTGACGTGCAGCCTGTGTGCACATTGTGTCATTAGTAACCATCTATTTACGTATACATTCCTCCTCTTCTTCTTTGACCCGGCTCCGTTCCCCTTTTTAATAAAGCAAAGCTCATGTCTCACAGATTGATAGTAGCAACAAGAGTTGATCAGAAATTAAAGGCTGCATCCCCACTGTCAACAGTCTGTGATCCTGTTTCCACTTTGCATGAAGTTCCTCAAGGTACCTCAACGTTAATTTTAACAAGCATGTTGAGAAGCAGGTTTTGTGGAGGCACAGCCCTTGACCGAAATGTAGAGCATCCATACCACAAGATAACAACACAGGATCGACGCACCTTCTGCTGGACATTACATTAATTATTTTAATTATGTTGACTGATGGTTTGCATTAACGTCAAACTATATTGAGTGACTTTGCATGAGTAGCCTGCACCATGAAACATGACACAGCAGTAAAGTCACTGGCACCTTTTGACACAGTAGACATATTCTTGATTGTCTTTTTCGTCATGTGTTATACATTTCATTGCCAGCTTGGTCTTTATTTTGGGTTGATGTGTGTAGTTGGTAATGTTCTCACTTCAGGTTGATAACAATCCATTTAACAGCACTGCTAAATCCTCTCTGGATGTTGAAAACAACCACTTTAAAAATCAGTTTGGAAGGCTTCACTTGAAAAAGAGACAGAATAAATGAAATAGACACAGCACAGATTCTAGAATAAGTAATAACAAATCCTAGAAATGAAAGCAGAGTAAGTCTGGCTTGTCTGATTTGAACCGAACAGTGATTCAGATGTCTGGAACCATACTAGTTTTGTTTTCCGATCAGATCTACAAACGTCTTATTGGTGTATCTGATTGGTTGAATAGTCATCTAACCGCACGGCCAGCTGTTTTTTACACCAACTTTTCGTCTTCTTTTTTCCTACATTTTTAGGAAGTAGGTGACTTTTTTTTAGTAAAACCATGTAATCTGCACGTCTTTTTACGTTGTGCAGAGAAGTTGGCTCGTTGAAATCCACCATGTGTTTCTCCTGGTGTCGCTATAGGTAACAACACAAATGTCAAAGCACAACTTCCATATGGAGAAAAAAAAAGTTCCTTCATATATAATAAATAGGTTATCAAATTTGTGTCTTCGATCCCGAATCGTGATTTGACCCGTTTTTGCTTCACAAAGCGCTGATGCAGTGGGCTGTGGTGACCTCTGTCTCCCTCTGTGATCTAGGCCATTCTCCCAGCCCTCAGCTCTGCACCCACGTGCTGTCAGAGGCTCCTGTTACGTAAGCCCTCCTGCCAGACAAAAGCTCAGCCATCCCAGACACAAATCATGGGCTGCCCCATGTTGGCAGCAGCGCTCTTCTTAGTAGCCTGTAAAACCACAAATTGTCTTTCTGGTTTTGTTGGTTCGCTAAATTTAAAATGTTGGACAACGAACAAATACGTAATATTTTGCCTGAATAAGATACATTTTTATAATGACTTATGACAACATGCAGGATCTCCACCACTATTATTGCAGTTTGTAAGACATTTCTGTCAACCATGGAACCAGGAATATCAGACGTTTTGTCACAACGAAGGAAATTGTATTACAACCATACTACTTGCCCTCTTAAGCTAATCTAACCCGCAACTGTGTGGGGAAAGTGAAGAAGCAGCGTTTGCCCTCATTACCACCACTGAGGTGCCCACACTGCTTGAGTGAAGCTGCTCTGTGGCCAGCAGATAAGACTGTAGTTCTACTGAGAAGCTTCCCAGCTGTGAATGTGATCATAGCGCTCCTATAAACAAAGCATTGGTGAGATTCCCCTGAGAAAAGGTGAAACTATACTTTGAAATCAGATCTAAAAATGAATGAATAATACAAAATGATGCAGGTGCAATGGTAGATAGTAAAAAATGGAGCATTTATATAGCGCTTTTGTCCAAAGTGCTTTTACAATATGATCTCTCATTCACCCACTGAAAGCGGAGGCTGCCATGCAAGGTGCCAACCAGCTTATCAGGAGCAATCAGGGGTTCAGTGTGTTGCTCAAGGACACTTCAAGAATGTTCAATGGGGGAGCCGGGGATCAAACCTATAACCTTCCTATTACTAGAGGGCCACTTGGCCCACTGAGCCATGCCGCCCCTGTAATGGTGGTGCAGCTGTGTGCAGTGTTGCCTTACAGCAGGAAGGTTCTGGGTTTGAAACTACAGACATGCTGTTGACTTTAAACTGCCTATGAGCGTGAATGGGAGGGTGGAAGGTTGTGTTGACTGTATGTGGGATTTACTGGCATCTTCTCCAGGGTGTTTACCCTCCCTGGGATCCGCCCAATCGGATGCTCTGCTTCATCATTCATAATAATAATAACGGCTTGTTACAGCCCTGTCCATTATACTAGTCGACCAGACAACGTCAAACCTTTACCTTCAACCTGGGTCAGGATAAGGGTAAAGAAGGTCACATGACTCAAGCTGATCCTTTACAAATCACCCACCAATGTGACAATAGCTCTGAGTCGACAGAACATTCTCATTCATTTCACTTGGAGTTCATTGGCGGACACGGTTTACATATGACACCTGGTAGTGTTTGTCCCTTTATGGCTTTGTGCTAATTCTCCTGTTTCTCTAGGGAACAGTGAGGCAGAGGAGATAATCTGCCAAGATAACTTTGGACTGAGCATAGGGAACTATTGTGCAGGGTCAGGGTTTCTTAGCATGCGATAACATAAAAACTGGACTTGCAGGCCTGGTTCATATTACACCTTCTTCCTGGTACAGTGAACAACGTGGTCATTGGTCACTCAAGCGTGGCCCTTAGTGTCTTCTGATGCAGTGCTATTGTCAGTCTTAACACGTTTCATCTGTGTTAGTCTGACTGGCGTCTACTGACAGGAATGTTAGGAGACTGTGAAAGGAAGACTGCTAGATGTCTGACTTTTGCAGAGAAAAGTGTAGAATGCTCTCCTGGCTGTGTGAAAGGCTTTTTATACTGAAGTCTGTTCCTCCTCTGTGGCTTTTATTAGTGAAGGAGAAACTAAGGGAGGCTGGGAGAATCGTGAAGAGAGAGAATGATGGAGAGGTGTAAGAAGAGTAAACTCGTGACTCATCAGGCGCAGTGGCGACGGGTTCACTGAGTCAGAGATGAGGCAGGAACACTGGGTGGTGGTTGAGCCATGGGGACGGATGGGAATAGATGACTGTAGGCAGATTATACAAAAGGCAGTCGAGACTGGATTAGGCAGTTTCTGAACTTCAAGGTGACATGACTACTGGACAGTTTTACAACCGCTCACGGCAGGTTTATAACGACAATGTTCATGTTATGATTGCATCTGGATGTGGACTCAGGATGTTGATATGTGGATGTATTCTAATGGATTGGTATTGGCTTAGATCAGGGGAGGGCAATTCATTTTCCCAAATTGCCTCATGAGAAACCTCAACTGCTGTGGAGGTCCGGGCCAAAAGACAAGCATTGACCAAGGACAAGCATTAAATCATCTTTGTACGAGAAAAGGATAAGTGCTTTTCTTGTAGTCTAATTACCTCATTTGCTGTTGTTCAATAATTCTTTTCTTGTTCAGTGAGAGAATCCAGTCTGTGTTTCTCTTGAACAAGTGAGCTAAAGTCAGGCCGAAAGTCTGAGGTGGACGTGTGCAGGACAGCTGACAGGTGATCGTCAGTGGGAGAAGATCTGGGTCTGTTAAACTTCATCACCGAGGATGTTTAACATTATGTAGGTAGATCCAAAGAGAACCAACAGCTTCTGAGCCTCCGTGTCAATATTTTTGTTTTTCAGGTGAGCTGACATTTGTGAGGGTCTAACAGCTGACTCACATCTCTCGTAAACATCTGTAATACAGTGAAAGCACACAAGCCCGCAGGCACGAATGTACGTACATTCTGATGATGTATAGTTATTTACGTTTGATTCCTAATTGACCATCGACCTCAGGTGGGCCAGTCAAGGACAGCCAAAGGGCCGGATGTGGCCCCGAGGCTGTACAATGTCCAGGTCTGGCTGAGACTTAACTAGAATATCATCACTTACTGCATTTTGTCGGCAGCCTGCTCGTTCTGCAGCACTGCTCTACTTCAACACAGCTCTCCCCTTCATTCCACTGCATGTGCAAGAAAAAGATCATATCTATGATAGAACGCCACATTAATGCTTTATATAACATTTGATTTCCTGTCGCTTACAAAGATGGATAACAGAAGTATTTCATTGAGTCGAGGTGAAACTAAGGGTTTCTATCCTTCTAGTTTCAGTTGGTTAGCTTAAGGCAGCACTAGTATATAATCTATCATTAAACATATTGATAGGGAGTCATTATCATGCTCATGACTTCTTTTCTTTTTGACTGCAGCCCAGAATGTAATGATTGACTTGTGCAGGTTTTATTGTATTCAAAGGAATGGTGCATCATCTTATACAAAAGGTAGCTACACTCAGAATATCTAAAAAAGTCTTTTAGCTGTAGCTTTGCCTCCATTGATGCATCTTGCTGGCCAGGGCTACTTTGTTTCTTGCCTTTTGTCTGACTGTGCATTGATTATCCTCAGATCCATTGTGTCTGTGGAGCACAGAGGCCTCCTCTGTCTGTCTTTGTGCCTTGATAATGTTTCTGTATTGAGTTCAGTGCCCGACTTATGTGAGTCCTTTTGGATCTGTGATTAACTTCTGAAGAATGAAATTGGCTAATTGATTTCCAGACACCTCTTCAAACATCATATCACACAGCGCCATCAAATTCAAAATGCGTATCAGTTTCCTGATATGATTATCTTCGTGATCTTTTTCTCAAGCAGAGAAAAATCTTGTCTATTTCCCATTTCAATGAGTCATTTCTGAAGGAGGGACTCATTGGCTTGTCACAGAAGTCTTTGTTACCGATGTTATTCGGTGGTGAGACATCCGAGTAATCACCAAAACATTACTTGGCTACTGACAATACCAACTATCGCTGCTGCCCACCATTGTTCTTTTATTGTATTTAGCATTAATATAATTTTAAGTTTCTTCTTTCTCATGCTCCTTGCAGCGGTGCAGAGAGCCAAGGAGTCAGTAGCACCACTCCGACAGCGCCTGCCAGGTGTTTGTTCGAATCACTAAATATAAGAATGACAGTGCAAGGTGGAGAGTGTGCAGTGATGCAGTGACTAAGTATATGTGCAAAGAAACCGTGTCTTCCCACACTGTTGAAAAGCCAATCAGAGCGCTAGGATCACGGACATGTTCCTCATAAAGCAACCGCCCGGCACGCCTACAAGGGAATGAGCTGGAACAGGCGATCAAAGCAGTAAAGTTGCTTTAAAAATAGATCTGATTATTGTGTTTTTTCTTGAGCATACATGTTGTAACATAATAAAACTTTGTGAATACAGAGTTGCCTGGAAGTAGACAATGTGCACTTCAGAGGCACAGGGGCTGCACGAATGTCTGCAGCTTGAGGTTCTCTTGTTAAAAGTGTGGTGTCACCGCTGTTGACACACGCTTATTAACCAACGGTAGAAATCTCAACACTCTATTATCCCCTAGTCTCAATTCAGATTTTTAAAGAGTCATGATTCATCCCTGAGAGCTTTTCTGTAGAGAAACCACACAGTTAAGATGCTCTCATGACAAACAAATAAAGACCTAACAGCAGCTACCTTGCATGTGGGATTTGAAGGGAAATCTGAGCAAACACTTGTGTGAAACCTCTCTTCACTTTGTGTGCCTCAGCTGTTGCAGTGGGAGGGAAACGAAACTGCAGAAGGTGTCTGGCTCAAAGCATTTAGAAAGGTGTAAAGCAAAGTCATTATTTGGGATTGGGAGAGACTGATTCTAAATGATCCGATCCATCAAAATCGAATGCCTCCGAGCTTATCACTTCCTTTTATCGATGCAGAAAAAATTATCCTAAGGGAGGCTTCTTTTCACAAAGACAGATGAGAACAATGCAGGATATGTCTGTAAAATGATTATTTCAAGTGAGTGTAGAAACACCAACATGCTGAAACATCTTCCTCCACAACACAATATATGACATTCAAGGGGCCACTGCTTCCACTTCTACACTGAAGATTATAATAACATTAGCCTCCCATAATGGCCTTGGTCTCATCAATCCCCATCCCTCGGCATTCTGTCTGTGTCTCATTCAGTGTTGTCCAAACGGAAGCTCTGATACCCGTCTGTTGTCTCTGTGTTGATAATTCCTGTGAACTTGTGATGAGGTTTTATCTTATCGTGTCTCTGTTGTCTTTCCAGGTGTGGCTGGTAGAGTAGCACCAGGCAGAGGACTGCCACCCCTCTCCCCCTTCCCTCGCTGTCCTGTTGGAGAGAGCGGCGCCCTCTTGATTGATTCCTTTTTTTTCTCTGCCCGGACGCAACCCGCCAACTTGTGACTTCATGATCACATGACCGTGGATATGGACGCAGTCCTGTCCGACTTTGTCCGTTCCACTGGAGCTGAACCCGGATTGGCCAGAGATCTGCTAGAGGGTAAGTTGAAGAGCATTTGAATACGGTATCTTATTTTCTATTTTTATCTTTTACACCACTGGACAGAAACATGTCGACGCACCTGCTAATTGTCTTAATCAGTTTTCTTTCTGGCATCATCTGTAATTACAGTACATTATAGAAGCAGGTGGAGATATTTGGGCCCTCATGGTCAATCAACTAGTCTGCACACGCCCACACTGTCGTCACAGCGCAGTCAGAGCACAACGTACAGTACAAATTACCTGTGATGTGGCCATAAGCAGGTGTCACAGGAAACGGCTCGGGTAGTTTTGAAAACAACAACCACGAGAACTTTATGGACAGCGCTGCAATAAAAACATATTGTTGTCGAGGGTTACACCATGCAGTCATACAAGAACGGTATAAGCAAACAGGCCACTACTCTGCGTGAAGTGAAAGAATAATGAAAATTTAAATGTGGTCCGACCACGACGTCGGAAGAGGTCTTATCTGGCAAAGGTGATGGCGCGTATGGGAAATGTGTGTTTGAAATACAGCTGAGTGAGAGACACACAGAATCCAGAACAATGATCAAAGAAAAATAAGCTTCATCCCCGACCCAGGCCACTCACTACAAAACACAGGTTTTTGTGTGAAGGAGACAGCTGGTGATGTTCTGAACTGCAAGCCAAACCGCTCGCTGTCTGTCAGCTTTTCTGTCTTGTTACTGTTAATTAGTCTTTCATACACTAAGGAAGCCATAGCTGGAGTCAACAGGGCTGCTGTTGCCTAGCAGCAACCTGTGTTGCAGATAAGAAATATCGGTTTTAAATGTAATGACTCGCAATGCAGCAAGCCAGTGAGCCGCGACACGCTCCAAATGCTGATATTTTCTCAAGCGGAGAAGTGTGCTTGCGGCCTTTTACATAAACTAAGACAGACTGTGATTTGACTCGTGGTAAATATTTAAACTTAATCAAAGACTTCTCACCTTGTCGACACAGAGACAGGTTCAGGTTGTCATTCTTGGCCTGTTCACTTCAGACAGATGCTTTTATCATTCCTCTCTCTGTAGGAAAGAACTGGGACTTCACCGCTGCCCTCAGTGACTTTGAGCAGCTACGACAGGTGCATGCTGGGAACCTGACGTATTCATTTGCAGAGGAGAGGACATATCTGCCTCACGAAAAGGACATGGCCAGGGTAGGGCGGCCTATACTCCAGCGCCAAGATGAAGTGGTGCAAGGTGAGGCCACCAGCAAGTGCATAACATCATTTTGTGGGTAAGATAGACACCAGTTCAAGTTGCAGGGCTCAGTATGTGATGTCAGATGAGGACACACACTGATGCGAGGCAGCAGAAAGCAAGCAGGGCCAGACAAATATCATCCAGTAATAGCAGCAGTGTATTCTTACAAGCAAATAGAAGCTACTTCACTTTCCTGAAAGTTTTCTATTTATTGGGTAAAATAGACAACATCTGTGTATAGATTTGGTTTCATCTCTTCGAGGCCAGTAGCAACTGAACATGCTATGCTGACCAAACACCTTTCCTCCTCAACCCTTTGCCATTGTTTCCAGCGGCTACAGAAAAGCGTCTGTCAAGGGGCATTTCCCACGCCAGCTCCACCATCGTCTCCCTCGCCCGTTCTCACGTTTCAAGCACCGGAGGTAGCAGTAGTGAGCCACTTCTGGACACGCCCCTGTGCACTTTCCAACTGCCAGACCTCACCATGTACCGGGATGAGTTCCGTGGCTTCATTGAAAGGGACCTTATCGAGCAGTCGATGATGTTGGCCTTGGAGCATGCAGGTGAGAACAGAGATTGTAACTGCATAAAATCACACACCTTCTATGTAAGAGCAAATGGAAATTCTAGTGCAGCTGTTTTAAAGGGCAGCCTGCAAACAAGCATCACCAACACACCACCAGCCGCAGTTGCAGCAGGAAAATAAATAGTTTCCAACCACGTCTACAATATAAAACGCCCCTCAGACTTATTCACGCATTCCAATTTGGTGGGTTTCATATGACATCAAGGATCAACCGTAGTTCAGGTTAAATCCTGAGTTTTGAATAGGAATCTAGTTACTTTCCTTCCATAATAACTCTGAATCATCGTATATGCTATTATACAACTACAACAGCAGCTGTTTTGGATTAATACGGTGCCATATTTGTAATGCAAACAAGTGGGTGAAACTGTGTCCGACTCTCCTGCAGGGCGGCTGAACTGGTGGACGAAAGTCGTTCCAAACTGTCAGAGTTTGCTGCCCCTGGCAACGAGCGGAGACGGAAATTGCCTGTTACACGCAGCCTCGCTCGGTGAGTATTACAAACCCGTTTAAACATGATCATAATACTGTGTGTGTTCACACCGTCGTTAGCATTCATTAAGAGAGCTTCATAGTTGAGCTCACAGAGTCACAGTGCTCATTCATTTAGTCTTGGTGGCCTGTTTAGTGGACGTAGACCGTAAAACTAACAATGTTCCAACTGATGATGCAGCCATTGTTGTTTGTAGTGAATTACATGGATAGTAAATGTAGACGTAACATACATGTGCTTAATTTGTACTTTTTGTTTACATTAAAGGCAAAAACAGTCATTGTTAGATTTAAATCAATCTTTTTACTTTTTCTCTTTCAAGAGACGAGAAAATTTGTGTGTTTTTAAACATGCCGTCAGTCGTGTGTAGAAAACTTCTATTTGTGAAATGTACTCAAGTAAAAGTTAAAAAGCTTGTACTCAAAGTGCACTTGAAGTGAATGAAGGAGAGCAGGTAGGCTAATCAAACACATAAACATAGACTATATAGATGGGTTAAGAATAATCTCTCTTCTCCCCACCGACACTTTGCTTTCTCCACTTCTGTCTTTATCCCAGAGTGGGCAAATTAAATGACGCTTAGAAACCACAAACCAACGTCTTTGTCTTCTCTCTCGTCTTTCTTCTGTAGCACTTTTTAAAGCAGACATCTGTGTATATTTTCTGGATACATGTAAGAAGTGTGGGCCGCAGGAAGCTGCCCTCTTGTTGTGGGTTTTGCTCCGTCATCTTCGCATCTGTCGTAGTCACCGTTAAATAAGATGGGTTGGGCTCATTTCTCTTCAATGCAGGTGGCCCCTCTGCAGTGGCGGTGCTCCTCCCACCCACACTCAGTCCTTACATTCAGAACAGACTGGGGCCGACTATATATATAAATACTTGAGCAAAGAGCAGTACATGAAAAAGAAAGGAACATGAAAAGTACTTGTTCCTGAAACGTATTAAACGCTCTCCTCCCCACCTCTTCATGTCAGCACTGTAAAAATGAATTGATTTCCTCCTTTTCTTTTATGAGCAGTTAAACTCTAGATTTTATTAATGTGCGTTAAATCCCCTAAATGTTCTTTCCAATTCAGGTATGTGGGGCTTTCATGACCGGGACCTGATGCTGCGGAAGTCCCTGTATGCCCTGATGGATCATGGTTTGGAGAGAGAGGCCCTGAAGCGCAGGTGGAGGTGGCAGCAGACCCAGCAGAACAAAGAGGTGTGTTACAGAGGCTGCACATTTCTCTAGGTCATCCGCGATGGCAGTATGAGGGTGTTGGTAATCTAAACATAGAACAGCCTGTGATCCAAGTGTTGCTTGTTTGATTCATTTGACCGCATGGGAAAAATACACTGGCAGAAGGAACAAGTTAAGGCCTTGATATTCTCTCTGTGCCAGATCGTGCGCTCCTGCCTGAAGCTACTTGCACGACTGCAGTGAAACACTTGAAATGTCAAATGCAAACAGCTCAGTATTGTCTGCTAGTGTTTTCCATGCAAGCCTCCAATACACAAACAACACGAAAGCACTTTTATAAATGTTATTTCCCAGTCATCAGTCCAAACCCACGGAGATAAATTCCTTTACTATCCATCCTATTAATTCAGTTGGTTCTTTAGGAATTCTGACGCAGTGCTGCAAACTTTTGTTCAGTATTCTATTTACCACTGTGAAGGTTTGATTGTCATGAACCAGGCAGTGAAGTCTATTGCAACAACAGTGATTTTTTTTTGTGACAGTAAACACACATACTATAACTTCTGTGACCACATGAATGTAAACGAGTTCACAATGCAGGTTTAACAGGTTTTAGGTAGAGTTGACGGGGTTTACATTCATTTGGAATAGCATTGCTTTAGTGATTCTTTGTTTGTTTACATTGCTTACATACTCAATTATCTGTAGTCGTCCATTTTTGTCATTTTGTGGCGCCTCCACAACAAGCTGAACACTGTATCAATTACAAACAGCGGTTCCAACAAGCTGCAAAGGCAGCATACGGATCTTTCGAGCCCTTTCACAGTAAACAATGATATTTCTTGCTATGAAAGGGAGCATAACAGAACACTTTGTGAAGTGTTTTCAAACAGCATGCAGACACCCACAGAGGAGATGCTTCATGAATGACTGCCATTCTTCAAATGTCACCACAGAGACGTCCTTAAGCAAATGACTTAAACCAAGATGGCTCCAGTGGAGCTGAACAGTGGCCAGCAGTGGAGGACTGTGGCTGTACTGGGAAGCTATATTTGTGTGTTTGTGCTCAGCTTGAGGTGAATAGGTTCACTGCGTCTAATCAGCTGTTTCTTTTTATCGTTATCTGGAGGTAAAAACATGTTAGCCGCCAGGGTTTGCAGAACAAGACAGGAGTTAATAAAGGCTCTTGTTAATTTTCTTCCCTCGTTTCTCAGTGTGTAACCGTGTGGTAAGACGACGTAACGTCAGGGCATGCTTTTGTGACATTTGACACTCCCTATCGAAATGGCAAATGTGTGCGTGTCCTTTCTCCTCAGTCCGGTCTGGTGTACACAGAGGAAGAGTGGCAGAAAGAGTGGAATGAACTATTGAAACTGGCCTCCAGTGAGCCGAGGATACACTACAGCACCAACGGCACCAACGGGTAAGCAGGGCGGGCGTATAAAACCAATCTGGATATATTTTTTTTCTAAATCAAATTCTATGTTTTCTGTAAATTCTTTTTATGATTTAAGCACAACTAAAGGGTGACTAATCATGTGGCGGGTGAATGAACACAAATAATTCATATAGATAATAATCAAATTTATGAATTAAACAATATCAATTTAAACAATCTCTACTGAACTTGCATCCACATTGTGGCGGAGCCATTTTCATTACAGAAAATCTATAATTCTGTCTGTGTTTTCCGCATTGCCCTTGGCCATATGTGACGATGGAGTGACTGTCAACCCAGCACTGTCACGTTCATGTTTTCTTCCACAAGCAAAATACTGTCTATAGACTATAGTCACATTTTAGTCATTCTGACACTTAAAGTGTGAGCGAAGCAGCATCAGAGTCTATTTGTTGGCTACATAGATATATCGTTTCCTCGACTCTCTACTAGTATCGTCATATGAACGTAACGTTTATCTTCAACATTTACTTGTGAGTCATTGATAAGACTGAAATCAAATTCACGGTCCACTAGAAACTTTAGCTACTAACCAACAACTGTGTTTTTGTCTTCAGAGGGGAGTCTTCAGATGAACCAGTTTATGAGAGTTTAGAGGAGTTTCACGTCTTTGTCCTGGCTCACGTCCTCAGAAGGCCCATAGTGGTGGTGGCCGACACCATGCTGAGGGACTCTGGGGGAGAGGGTAAATTTGCCTTAAGCCTTAAAATTCATTAGTTTTCATTCTTTCATCATATAGATCTCATTCTCCTAGTTACTCGTATCGATTTGGCGCATCAAACAGAATTAACATCTGGGCTTGTCAGGGTTTTATGACTTGACAGATTACTCTAATGAAGTAAACATCAACCATCTTTGAATATATATATATATATATATATATATATATATATATATATATATATATATATATATATATATTTATGTCTGAAGTGGATTAAAGCGAAGATGAGCGTCTGCCAAAGACGGTGACACCCATTTCTGTCTTTTAAATTTGCATATTTACATAGTTTTCACACTGAAATCTGCCTGCAGCATGAAACACCAACAAATGCCTTCATGTTTGACCGTCAATGTTTGATTTGATGTGATATCAAAGGTGAAATCAACATAACCAGCTTCAAATTGGTCATATGTGCAAATGAATAACCATCAGGTGAAATATATTTGATTTATCGAACTGAGTTTCATTTTTCACCTGGTTTCTCTCAGCCTGCTTTCCTGGCCTGGAAACAGTCCTGAGGTCATGATTCTCAGATGTGTAATGTCCTTGTTACTCTTCCCTAGCCTTTGCTCCAATCCCGTTTGGAGGTATCTACCTACCGCTGGAAGTGCCAGCTGCCAAGTGCCATCGCTCGCCCCTGGTCCTGGCATACGACCAGGCGCACTTCTCTGCCCTGGTCTCCATGGAACAGAAGGACAACACCAAAGAGCAAGGTAAAACCCATAAATCAGAGTGTAACGATGACATGCTTCTGTTAAGAATGCTTACAAAAATAAAAATGGACGTGTGCACAGTTTCAGAGCCAGAGTTTACTTGAAGGCACTAAACTCAACCCTCTCACTCTACAGCATGGTGCCTCTCAGCTTGGTGGCTCGTCTCTTTTAAATTGACATTAATGGTTTATTTTGGGTGTTTGAGTATATCCACGATCTCTTTAGCTCAGCACCTAGAAAGCAACTGCCAGTTTTCGGACAAACTTAGAGGACTGTATATCTTCTGATCTGAAGTTGTTGTGAACTCGACATCTTGCGAACGGACAAATCATTCATGTTCTGTACAAATCGCCATCATGATGTAGTTATTTTGGGATTATTTCGATCCATTCATGGTTATTAAATCACAGCAACAAAAAAAAAAATTAAAAGCAGCAGTCATCCACATGCAGTTCCTGGAGAAGGCTGTGACATTCACTGAGCTGTGAGTGCCTCTGGATGACGTTATAGACTCCGACACAACAGTGTTCTGTTGTCAGATGTAACTGGGTTTAGCAAAGCAATATGGTTGTCCTCTGCAGTGTTTGACGATAGAAACAAATGGCAGATAGAAACTTGTTGCCATCTACATGGACGTAAGTCCCTGGTCCTCTTGAGTAAGTCCACAAGTAAACACTGGTAAACTCTTAATTCAAGGCATAAGTTAATTTTGCATTTGATGGAATGTAAAGCATCTGATTTAATTTAGAGATATTTCTGTTCGATTTCCATCCATCTCTCTCAGCAGTGGTGATCCCTCTCACTGACTCGGAGCACAAGATGCTGCCTCTGCACTTCGCTGTGGACCCTGGGAAAGATTGGGAATGGGGAAAGGACGACACGGACAACGTGATGCTGGCAAGGTAGTGTCTCCTTCTAGTCAGATGTAGTTGTTGGTTGCTTCCTTTTATTCGGGTGAAAAAATGAAACGAGTGTTCATATTCCTGTGATTAACCCCACTGACAGCTGTCCCTTTAGTGTCAGTGTGTGTGGGATTGATCCCTGACTCCAGATTAGCGACACTAACCGTCATTGACAACCAGATTAGCTCCTAAATACCTTCTATGAATGGACCAGGGAAGAGCAGCGCGATAAAAATAACCTTCCACTTTATTTACCCCCGTGGATGACGCTGCGAATGTTTTATATCAGGATGAATTGGCAGATCAAGTGGACAATCCTTTTTACTGAGAAGAATTGAATTTGGTTTGAAAGTCTACTGTAGAACAAGCATGTGAAACAGCTTTTAGGGCATTTACCATTCAGAGCCAAATGACCTGTTTTTATAAATCTACATTCAGCTGTTTGAATTATCTGTTAGTTCAGATTCAAATCCAATATTTGAAAAGAAACCGCCTTAGTGGCCTAGTTTCACTAAACGGTGACTTGTTCCTTTCTCCCCCTCTTCCTCCCAGTGTGGCTCTTTCTTTGGAGGCCAAGCTGCAGATGTTGCACACCTACATGACAGTTGCCTGGTTGCCCCTGCCCTGCGAGGTAAAGAATCGAAGCCCACGCGGCCATCCTGAGTGATGATGTGATGTCTCAGTTACTTGTAACTGCTAAATGTTTTATGATGCATCACTCGTTTTAATTTAAACACTGCCATACGTCAGTGTTTCAATTAAAACGTATTTCTTATCACCTCTTAGATATGCTTAAGTTTAGCCACCGGTAGTTAATGTTTTGGTCTCGTACTGGCTATAAACAAGGCCAATATTTCCTTCCTTCTCTGTCAGACAAGCTGTCGCCTGCCTGCTGTACAAATTGTGAGTGAAAACATTCTGCACTGGGGCCATTCAGGTCATAAAGTCACAGCACACACTCCCACTTTGACAAAGGTGGCTCTGTGTGCCACATGCCAATGCTTGAGGCCTTGGAAGGACAAGTTCATTGCTGTTTTCTTGGTTACACTGGTCAGGAAGTTTAACAAGACATCCTTAGCAGATTGATAACAGCAGCCTTCAGAGTGATTACGTTATCTACTACTGTTGAGTGATATTACCAAGAAAGATACATAAAACCTCTGTTTATGTATCCCCTAAAGCTGACTAGTACAATTCGCTCCTCTGAATGTTATCGAACATATAATTATTCCTACATCCATTGGGTAGCATACAGTAGCTTACAAAACAGACAACCAGCAGAGGGTTTCGTGAGCAGAGTCGAAGGTGAGAGGAGAAGAGGGGAGGGGTGAATAGAGGCGGGGACTACTTAAATATTAATCCATCCGTGCATACTAAATGGAGGCAAAGGTGTAGAGTTACGTCAGACATTTTAAGGCATAAATGTGTCCAAACGCTGTCGTCTGTGTGACGTCAGTAAGTCGACAGTTGGCAGACTGTAGTCAACAATCTTACTAACAGCCATAGTAACCGTTTACCCATAAGACGAGTACAGACTGGGGAAAAAACAGCACACTGCTTCACACACAGGGGAGTTAAATAGCAAGGCCTGTCATCTTAGCTCCACCTACTTTCTCTGGCGGAACAACCAGCGTTCCAGCTGATCCAATCTAGTTAACCGATGACGGACGAGATATTTAACCCTCTCAGTCCGTAATACTGCAAAAAAGGAAAGTCATCAGGTGTGTTACTTCAACTGTAGAATAATACTGACCCGACAATCATAATGAACATCTTGAAGATCACTTTATTGATGCTGCTATAATACTCCTTATTTAGAATAACAAAATCATGTAGCCCATGCTATTTCCAAATGCATCATCCTTTTTCCTTTTTATTTTTTACAGCTTCTTCAATGTTATTGTAGGAGGAAGGAATCTGGAAACTGAGTCATTGTGTTTTTTCTGCGTTGGTCTGCAAAAAATAGCTCAGTGACTCATTCTTTATCCTTTGCCGTTTTTCTTTTTTTAATTTCCCAGTACCTGAGGTGTTTAACTTGAGCAAGGATGAGACTTTTCTCCAGTTCCACTAGCCCGTATTTCTGCTTTGTGTCCTTCCAGCAAGCCCCTTTGGCCCAGCCCGAGTCTCCTACTGCATCTGCAGGAGAGGATGCCAGGACGCCTCCTGATTCAGGAGAGTCGGACAAGGAGTCCGTCAGCAGCAGCTCCAATGGCAATGGAGAAAACCCCACAGGATCACTTGTCAATGGAGCCGGGACCTTGGCTAAGAACAGCTCTACTTCCTCATCTAGCTCCTCCAGCAGTGGATCAGCAGCGGCAGGTACAGGAACAATGGGAAAGGACAAAACCAAGAAGGAGAAGGACAAGGATAAAGACAAGAAGAGGGCAGACTCAGTGGCCAATAAGCTTGGCAGTTTTGGCAAGAGCCTGGGCAGCAAGCTGAAGAAAAACGTGGGCGGACTGATGACAGGAAAGAATGCTGGAGCTGGAGTTTGCAAGCAGGAGGGTGGGGAGAAGAAGAAGGGCTCCTTTAGGGGGAGGAAGGGGAGCAAGGATAGCTCGCCTTCAGCCCACGCCTCAGAGGATTCTGGGAAAGGCTCCCCCACCTCAGGTAGCGAGCGTCTCAACGGAACGGGGAGCAGTATGAGCAGCAGTGGTGGCAGCAGTACTGAGTGTGATACCTACAAATACAGTGCTGATGTCAAGGTCAGCCTGGGCATCCTGCGAAGCGCCATGCAAGGTGAGAGGAAATTCATCTTCGCCAGCCTTCTCACTACAAGTAATCGGCAGCCCTTCCAGGAGGAAATGATCCAGCGCTACCTTGCTGATGCAGAGGAGCGCTTTCGCTCTGAGCAAGAACAACAGCGTCGCGAAGCCGAGAGGAAGGGTGCCACAAATGGTATCCAGCCACCTCAGAAGGAGACGGTTGGGGGAACAGAGCTAACCTACCGGCCTTACGAGGCCAAAGAGGAACTCCCAGAGAACCTGTCTCCTTCCTTTAACCAACTCAAGGCCACTCCTTTGAGCCCATCTATGTACTCTGGCGTTGTGCCCATCCCTCGGCCCTCTTTCATAGACCAGCCTCCTGCGGCAGCACCGCTCACCCAGCACCTTCATATGCATGGCTACATGGACACTCGGCGCCAGCTAGCTGGCGGCTCGCTTGCAACCTCATACCCCGGCCTACCCTCATATGCTACCCTTCCCCGGCACTGCCCCACAACGCAGGGTCCCCTCCATCCTCAGTGCAATAACTCACAAGGTCCCGCTTCTCTAAGTCCCTCTCGCCTTGCACCCTCATATCCCCCTGAGTTCGACCCACCAGACTACCCTGGGTGTGAACCCACTGTTGGGAGCTACACCAACGGCTTCCGGGACATGCGCTCCAACCTAGACTCTCGGAGCGGGTTACCACCAGTCAGGCACTACTCACTTGGTAGTGCTGGTGGTTTGGCCGGCCTGCAGTCCAGCCGCTGTCGGACACCTACCTGCACCTACTATGGACATCCTGAGACAGGAAACTACTGCTCGTACTGTTACCGGGAGGAACTGAAGAAGAGGGAGCCGGAACCAGCCATCCATAGGTTCTGAATGGACCTTGCCATGGCTTGAAATAGATGAGTGGCCTTTTCCAGTTAAGAAATAACAGTTAGGGCAGATCAGCCTCCAAACGGACAAAGAAAGGCACAACCTAGCTCCCTCCCTTTTCAGCTGTGTCACTTCCTGTTGGAATAGGAAACCATAGAAACAGAATAAACAGGGTGGTTCCTGATTTTTTTTTTTTTTTTTTTTGGGGGGGGGGCGTCAAACTAAACTAACTGCACTTCTGTTACATTTTGCTGTGGCTCTTATGCAGGCGTTGTGTATGAGCGTATGTGTGTGCGTGTGTGTGTGCTTGTGTGTGTGTGTGTGTGCTTCACTAGTGAGGAGCAGCTCTCAAACCAGTCCACCCTGTTCAGACTGGCTCCCCTGGGTT